>VDFB02376606.1:0-69747 GCA_007258455.2 Sequoia sempervirens
CAAGAATTACCAAACGGTTACTGATTTCTCCCCCCAATCTTCCAAGATGGATTCGCAGGAATTAGTTATATGAATTGATATATCTCCAGGTCGATAGAGGAAAACAACCTTCTCATTAACATGACATGGGTTTCGCTATCGTTCAGATCATGGTCCCCCCAAAAAATGCCCGCAAGAATTAGTTATAATAACCGATATAAAGACAGTTATAGTAACTGGTTCTTGAAGCGGTTAGAGACTAGAAGTTAGTTAAATTTTGGCTTACGTGTAGGGAGCCACATTCCCATGCGTGGAATGCCCAAACACAAAGTTTGAACCCGTGCTATCTTAGGGAGATGCCCGCGATCTAAACATGATTTTTTAATAATCTTTGAATTTAGACTTTTGCCACATTCACCTTCTTGGTCGTGGCTAAACAAAATCCCTTTTGTTATTTATAAGGAAAAACTTATATGGATACGCTTATCAATGCCATCTCAATAATCAATAAGCTTCTCAATTGAGTTGAGCAAACATATCGATATGTCATGCCCCTCTGTAAAAGGAGCCTTGTCAAAATAGTGGACTCAACGACTAGCTTAGTCGTTAAAGTATCACCAAAAACAACACATATAAATGACAAATCATTCCCAAAATTTAGGGTTGGTAACACCATCTTACACGATCGACGACGTTGATCTTTTGTCGTCTCTCGGGCGTATTCACTCCTTAAAATGAACTCAAGGATGATCATCAAAATGACTTCCTTTTGCAAGGAATTGGGTTATAATATTAGTTCCTCGACTTATTAAGCCAATTCAAACTATTATCAAGAATATAGACAAAAATGAACACCCAATTATGCAAATGAGGTCACAACATAACATCGTCATGACATGAGAAGTGACATATTCGACATAAAGTTGTCTTAATCGTGAAACAACAAAAGTTCAACCTTGACAACGTCACTATCCCCAAAATGACTAGGTTGACATTTAGCAACTAGAAATAGACTTAAGATGGTGACAACCTGTTCTATCCCTTGTATCTATTCCCTTCTCTCTGATGATGCTCTCCCTCCCTTTCACGGAAGGCGGAAACCTATTTCCTGAATGCAATTTGCAATCAACAACACAAGATTAGTGTTTCAGTAATCATTTTCATAATCCTTATGAGATCATCACATCTTGACAACTTTTAAGCACGTGTCAAATTTTAGTCAAATAAACATGACTCATGAAAACATTGATTTTTCTAGCCATTTTAACTAAACGTCAAATCATTGAACATGCATAATCATCTACTAATTACTTCAAAGTAAAAAGTAAAACATAGTTAAAGTTAGGGGTGTAACAATTATGTTGCTTACATTGTAGATCAAATGCATAAGGATTTGATTAGTTTGAAGTAGGTAAATGTCCCATTGGTTTTCCCACATTATTCTTTGTCGATGCACATGCTTCTATTTTTGGTACAGCAGAAATGGAAAAATAAATTGAAATTAAGACAAAAGGTTGAAGAAAATAATGATTTTCTTGTCCAAATGTGGACACATATTTGGGACCAAAATTGTCCCCATTCAAACTATTTGTTGTTCTACAATTTTATTAGGTATGGTATCTTGGAGAGTTTGGGTGTTGTACCCATTTACAAATTTTCAAAGGTTATTTGAGATATCATGCACCCTAAGGATGTAGAAGGAACAAAAGAAAAACATAGTTGGGTTGATTGGTTCATACATTCATATTACACATTGATCAGGGCCTATGGAGCCAAGGTGGCACCACATTGTATACCCCTATATGTCTCTAATAGATTGGATTTCATGGAACTGATGTGGCAACTTGATTTAATGGACAAGGATTTGTTCAAGAACTCTTAGGAAAGGCTCGGTTGTAGTGCCACAATGTCCTTTTGCTTACTTCAAAGAAACTGCCAAGGAAGCCTATGAGAAATTTGGGATAGTAGTGAATAACCCCAGGATGCATGTTGATGAGGTTAGGAGTTTTGATTCTAAAGGCTTTGTGAGTGATAAGAGGAGAATCAATGGTTTATCTGGTTTTCTCATTTTTTTCTTTATATTGATGATGTATTAAGGAATTTGACAAGTGATGGAGCTGTTACATCAAGAAAAAAGGAGTGGACAACTATATGTGACATTGAGGAGGACATCATGAAAAGAAATGATTTCTATGTGAGTCCATATGATGCAATTGAGAACCCTTTTGAAAGGGATTTTGCAAAATTAAAAGATTATTAGAGTGGAGAATTTAAGGAAAAGGTAAAGGAAGTTGTCGAGAGAGCACATGCCCTCTTAGAACAACAACCTCAAGCCATGGATGTTCCAAAGCATCCTACATAGATTTAGGGAGGAGGTGTTCAGGTAATTGGGGAAGAGCAGATGGAAGAGCATATACCTAATGATGACGATGTAGAGAGGAGACTCCCTTCTCCCAAAATTAGCGATGCTCTTGATACAAAAACTCCCCAAGATAGAGTTGTCAAATTGCAGTATGATGAGAAGGTCGATGATGATCCAAGGATCAAGGCCTGTGATGAATTTCTTGTAGATGATGCATTTGTACAAAACAAATAATTTAAAGGATTCAACATCCAAAAAATGAGTAAGGATATAAAAGAAATAATTGAAAATACTAGGGCTGGTTTGGACCCCTCTCAGCAAGAGGAGGCATATAAACCAGAAGAGGAAAAGATCATGGCTAAGATAGCAACCATTACTCCTGATGAAGATAGAAATATTGTATCAAAGAGTGGAATCATGTTGCTTCTAGGATGTACCCTCACCTTAGCCATTGCACTTGATTCCATAAGGAGAGACCCACTGGCCTTTGTATTAAAGGAGCATTTTCACAACTGAGTGTTTGGATCTGGTTATAGTCCTAAATTGCACAGTCTTGCAATTTGGTCTACAGAATCTAACACTGGAAAGCATGAAGTGGTCAGGTTAGTGGAGGAGGTCATTGGCTTAGTGGTGGTCAAGAGAGCTGAAAATATTACCCTGGTTCAAGCAGAAAAATTAACTATGCATGTTGCAATGCTCAGTGTTGACATAGCCCAAATTTCTTAGAAGAAATATGAATCATTATTGAAGGATAATAATCTTTTATTGGATGAAATTAATAAGATGAGATCCACAACACAAGCTACTTAGTAAATAAGGGCATTGTCTTCACCTTCTTCTTCTTCTTCTTCATATTTTTCTACACAAGATAGGGAAACATTGGCATTAAAGATTCAAAGCTTGAAGAAAGAATTAGAAATAGAAAAAGACAACACAAAGAAGGCCAAGCTGGAAACACTTAAAGTGGCCAATGAAATTTTTGATGATGTATTAAAACATAGAGTAACAAAGTTGGTAAACAAAGTTGATGATGTGTGGGCTGCTTACAAGAATATCCATGAGGCCAACATCAAATATTTGCAAGTTCAAAATGTTGGTGTAATTAATTATTTAATTACACTTTCATAAGTTTAATTAGGAATTATTTTAATTCCTAGGTTGCATTTAGTTATCTTTATCTAGTTGAGCTATCTTTTTTCTCAAGTTAGGTTTAGGGTTATGCATGTCATTCTTTTTTGCATGCTTTCCTTTTCAAAGGCTTTTGTATCATTTGTAAATCAATTGCAATCAATATTCATTATTCTAGTTTTTCCCACAAATTCTTGCTTGAGAGTTTACAAAACATCTTCTCTTTTGTTCTAAATATCTATTGCACATGATAGGTGATCGCATGTAGGTGATTCTTAGGGACTATGAAGTTGGATTTCTCAATTTCTACATGGTATTAGAGCTCTATACCTATGGCTGCATGTTTGTGATTTGAAGATATTTCCTCACATCTTTTTTGTGCAAGGGTTTCAAGCTAGGCTGATTTTTAGTGGATCTGGGGGTCACCTAATTTTTTGGGCATGTTTGAACAAAACGGACCTCACCAATGAGTCTACAGTGCCCAAAAACCCCTATTTTCATACAAAATTTGTCGATTTTGGCCATAGTTGATCAAAAAGGAAAAAAAAATTGCCCCAAGGCCATACGACCCTAGGACACATAGATCAAGGTCAAAATTTTCAAAAAAAAATTAAAAAAACTATAGAAAAATTTAAAAAAATGCAAAAAATCTGCAAGGCCCATGTAAAAGGATCCTGCAACCGCTCCTCTGCTGAGCGGCCACCACCCTCTCCACCACTCCGCCACTGGTGATTAGACCCCAGGGCTTTGCAGCCCCTGCCAGGGTCCTTTGGGGGACCAAGAGCCACCGATTGAGCCCCAACATTCAGACTTGCGGACCCCCAGCGCTTCAAGCCAGTGGTCACATAGGCAACCAAGTGCTAAGTGCTTTCAATCCTGATTTTAAAAAAAAAACCCTGAAGCAACCGGTCACATGAGGAACTGAGGGTCAGAGCCAGGGGGCCAAAATTTTGCACCTTGTTAGTGTTAAAAGTGCCTTTTACAAGCCTTTTTTTTGTTCCTTCATAACTTTTGTAAACAAAGGCCTTTTTTTGAAAATGAGATATCGTCGGAAAGCTGGTTCGACAAACTTCGTAGTGGTGGAGGTTTTATTTTTTGATTTTTCAATTTTGATGCCTTTTTCGGCCTCTAAAGTCAAAGTTGTTGTTTTCACTGTGGGAGGCATAACTTTTGTGTCCTGACTCTATTTTGCGAAAACAAATAGGCATAAAAAAGTTGGTTTTGTCCTCTTCTCAAATCTCAGACCTAATATTTCTAGAATTTTCTCTAGGTATCTAATTTTTTTTATCAAAACTCAGCCTTTTTTGGGGTTATTTTCTTGGGAAGCATGTAATCAAGAGTTTTTTTGAGATCAAAAGGCAATTTTTTTTTGCTTTGAGAGTATATATTGTTGCTTTCTATCATGGATACACATAATATTGCACCCCTTACTCCATTCAACTATTTTGGTTGGAGAAAACAAATGGAGATTCATTTGAAGCACAAAAGGTTGTACAAGGTAGCCATGGGTACATAAATTGAACCTACAGGTGCTACTAAAAAAGAGAAAATGGTTAAATAGGTGTGATGAAACTTATGGTACTTTATGTCTATCTCCTTCATCTGACCTTCTTTTTCATATCAAGTCTTGCACTACACCTAATGAGATCTGGACTACTTTGGAGTCTTTGTTTGGGAAGCAGGATACTATGAGAGGATTTTAGTTAGAGAATGAGCTTATTGGCTTAAATCCTAGAGATTTTGATAGCACCCAAGATTTTTTCACCAAACTCAATTCTCTTAGATTGCAGTTGTCATAGTGTGGTGTTTAGAAGGAAGACTCTTAGTTGATATTGTCCATTCTTTCTAAGCTTGGACCAGATTATTTAGTTTTTGTATCTACCTTTCATGCCACTAAGGATGCACTTGGTATGAGATTCACTATGCCATCTCTTGATGAATTTTCTTCATCTCTCACTCGAGAGCAAGCTAAGTTAGCTAGCATGGGAATGGTGAAACCTTCTTCATCACAGACACTTATTGCATCACAAGAGCCCAGAGATCAGAAGGCTTCTACAGGCAAAGGAAAGAAACAAAAACAAAAGGATTCCAAATCTCATGAGTAGCAAGAGTCCTCATATTCATCCTCCTCTTCTAAGGGGAAATCATCTAGGAAGGAGAAGGGTCCATGTGCATATTGCAAAAGAGGCGGACATGAAGAACATAATTGCTATAAGAAGGACATTGATGAGTTGAAGCATCTTCTTTAGAAACATCAGATTGATTTTCCTTCTAGGATGTCTGCATCATCTCCTTCTTCTTCTTCAGAGCAGTATGACAAGGGAACAATTGGTTTCCATACTTCATCAGATATGAAGGGACATGCTCTTTGTACTTCTTCAGGTCTTGCATTAGGCAGATGGCTTCTAGATTCAGGATCATCTCATCATATGACATCTTCACAGTCTATGTTCACTTCCTTTGAGCCTTGCACTATGTCTCCTATTTTAATGGGAAACAATACTTAGATGAGTGTTATAGGGAAGGGGTATATTAGTTTTGGGGACAACACCTTTCAGGATGTCTTGTGTGTTTCTCACTTGACAAACAACCTTCTTTCCATCTATCAAATCACACATGGAGGCAATTGGAGATCTATGGAGTTCACAACTGATTCTGTTATCATCAAAAACTTGGAGAGTAGAGTAGTTATTGCAATTGGGGTGGTGGATCATTCATCTTGGTTGTATTCCTTTGCCAATTTTTCTACTAATGGTGCTTTTGTTCCTATAGCTGTTCATCACACTTCTAGTGTGAATCATCATTCAAAGGAGACATTTGGCTTCTTGAACATTGGTGTTCTCACTTCGGATCCAGTTCTTGAGCCTTCTGTTCCACCTCCTATTGTAGTTGTTGATACTTCTATGATTACAAATGTGGTTTCTTTTGTTTCAGTGTAGTAGGACCTAGTTGATCATTCCTCTTTGGAGGTGTCTCTTCAGTCTTCACCTACTTTTACTTCTTCATTGGTTGAGGTCACACTTGCTTCTATGGAGACATTTTGGGCTACACCTGCTTCACCTTCAGACATTGCATTCATGCGGCCTCTTCCCTTTCACTTCTTTCAAGAGATGCAGTTTCTTCAATCTTTTTAGAGCTACTTCATTCTGGTGGGATTTGTGGTCTCTTCATTCCTCTCTTCTAGGGGGGTTCATTCATGTATCTTTGTGATGGATGGTGTCCTTGGGGGGTCTTATGGAGTCCTCCATCTTTCATCACTTAGTTTTTTTTGCATTCTATTTTGGGGAGGAGTTTTGTTCCCACATTGTTTTCTCCTTTACCCCATCTGATTTAGTTTTCATTGCATTTGTAAATGGGTACCTGATCAGGCCTTGTTTCTGGGACTCATCTTTTGCATAATAATTTGCTTCTCCCTAAGTTGCACTTATGGGGGGGTGTTGGTGTAATTAATTATTTAATTACACTTTCATAAGTTTACTTAGGCATTATTTTAATTCCTAGGTTGCATTTAGTTATCTTTATCTAGTTGAGCTATCTTTTTGCTCAAGTTAGGTTTAGGGTTGTGCACGTCTTTCTTTTTGCATGCTTTCCTTTTCAAAGGCTTTTATATCATTTGTAAATCAATTACAATCAATAATAATTATTCTGGTTTTTCTTGCAAATGCTTGCTTGAGGGTTCACAGAACATCTTCTCTTTTGTTTTGGATATCTGTTGCATGTGATAGGTGATTGCATGTAGGTGAATCTTGGGGACTGTGAAGTTGTATTTCTCAACTTCTACACAAAAGGCATTTCAGGCTAAGTGGAGTAAATGGAGCACTAGGGTGCGAACCTTGAAAGAGATGATAACTCAGATGAAGGAAGACCGTGAAGCTCCCACTAACCTTCCATACTTACTAAAGACAATTGATCTTGTTAATGAAATAACAACTTTTCCTAGAAAGTTTGGAATACAACTCCAGAAAAAATTGAGAATGTTCAGGGAAATGGAAGGGCATGGTATTCCTAAAATATTGGATGATACTTAAGGGCGAGTTAAAGGAGTTTGTTAAGTGGAAGGATGAATTGGGAAATTTACTCCCACATTCTAAATTGATGCTTAGTGTCACTGACTATACCATGCTAAATCCTAACATTGATAACATGACTGGAGTTGAAGTGAGAATGGACACTTTCATTAAGGAGGCCAGAACTTTAATTGATGCAAGGTACAATCAACAAAATACAAAGATGCAAAGTTGTTGGATGTAAATTGGCTAACTAAGGATGAATATAACACATGGTTAGAAAATTTTACAAATTGAGCCTATGTTATGAAAATTGATAGCAAACATGGTAAATAATGGATGGGAGAAAAACAATGCATAGCCTGGAACTAGTATAGATTAGGCTTTTGCTAAAGTATTGCAAAATATTGTTTTCTCCCCAACATGAAGATTGATGACACAAGTGTTGACATGGATGGGTCTACCTTCTCTCTTTTCAGTTGCCTTTCTTACTTTGAAGTTTTTTTAACTAGACGTGCACGTGGAGAATAGTTTTGGCTTGTGAAGAAGGTGGTTTGATTGTTGCTACAATGATGAAATATTCCTTTTGGAAGGTAGGTAAATCTTCTTCAATGAATGGAAGTAAATTTTTTCTTATATTTTTTTCCCCTCATCAAAGGTGCAAATATAACCACTTGGGGAATTTTGAAATTAAAATGCAAATGTGTGTCAAATGTAGAATGTGACTTTAGGTGTAATTTTTCTCAAAGCTTGTTGCTCCCATGTTCCTATAAATCAGAATTCAAGGCCAATTGCATGGGTCTTTTGATGCATTCGAGCTCATGTGAGAAATTTTGTAAATTCAATCATAGAGGAATAAAATAGTTTTGATTCTTAGGTGCGAATTCTAGCTTGTAATAGGCATAATATTTTTATAGCAACAATGGCATATGAATGAAAATTGCAAATTCTAGAACAATTTCTCTCCCATGTATTTTGTTGCTCAAATCATTAATAAAATGATCAATGATCTCTTATTTGTCTCCAATCTCTTTGGTTGAATGCATGGTTTTGTTTATGCTTTAGTTAAAGAACTAATTAAATACTTTGATAAAGTCATAGGTTTGTACATAATGGAGTACAAGTATTACCAAGTAGTTTATGTTCTAGATATCTTGTGTTGTTTATTGCAAAGCAATATAACAATACTCTTTAAATGCTAGGTTTAAAAGTTGATGTATTATAATTTGTTGCAAATATGAGTCTGTCACCCAAGGATAAAGAACTGTTTTGTTAATTTGTTCATATTTGAAGTCAATTGAGTTGGACTTATCTATTAGAGAACAAATTCATATTGAAAATCACTTACACACTATAAATTGTTGCAAATTTGTATGGGAATCATCCATCCCTTTCTTTAGATAATAATTTGCAAAAAGATCAACCAAATTCTTGAAGAATTATGTTTATTTGTATTTGGTAGGAATGTATCTGTTAATTACAATATTATTGGTAATTTGCAACAAGAGTATCAATTTAAACATTGTCAGGATCACCCTCCTAGGTTTCACAAAGCCCAAAGAGTAGAAGTCAAGCCTAGCAAGCTTGTACTTGTTTTTTGGCCAATCCTCACCATTATTGACCATTGGATTGTGGAAAATTCATAGATGATGACTGAGATTAAGTTTGGTTCTCAAAAAATAACCAACAAATTACTTTCATAATACCAATTTAAAATATTGAATACTTATCATATTAGGTTTCATAAAGATGATAGTCCATAAGAAACAAATGGTAGTGACCTAGACAGTGTTACTAAATGAATGATGATAAGAAAGTAAGGGATTAAGTATGGAAGTCCTAGGAAAAATATCAAGCACAAAGGTAGTGGTAAGGTAGTTTTGGACCCCATCATGACTAGCAAAGACTAGATACCTATAGTTCTCACACAAAATGATAGAGCTTCATGACAATTATCTTAGTAGTTGTGCAAGAGGAAGGTCATAAGCCATGAAGAGGGTTATGTGAATCACTATAAGCCTTATCAAAAGTGTGACATCCAAATAACTTAAGTAATAATTGAAAGGGCTTGTTCAAAATAATGAAAGCTTACACAAAAGACTCATCACAAGTGTAAGATAGTCAAATCATAAAGGCTATGAAGGTTGAAGGGTAAAGAGGAGATTTATAGGCATCATGGGAGAGTAGAAAGGTACAGTTACATGAAAAAGAGAGATGACTAGTCTATGAAGAGTTGAAAATAAAAATGAAGATAGAAGATAGTCCTAGTAAAAATGTGTCAAGCTCAATGATGGACAAGAAAATTAGGATATCATGTGTAGGCCAATGACATTGTTACAATAGGATTGGGTAGCTAGTCATGTGATTATGATAGTGACTGAGAAGGTCATGAGAGAGAGTTGGCGAAAAGAGGATACAAGGGGAAACATTGTGATATGTACTCAGTGACACTACTTTCCAACTGTGTAGGTTAGAATGTAAAATGATATGAAAAAAATGGAATCAAGTGTTAGAACCAATCAAGACCCTATAGAATGCATTGTGAAGACAACCATCATGACAATATTATGATGAGGTTTCCCAAATATATATAAAGGAACAAGTGGTGATGTGTTGGGAAATAGATATGCTTAATTGATCACAAAATAGATGAGTGATAGTGGTATCAAAAGAAAAGTCATGGTATCATGATGATATCATCCTATATATGAAAGTCTTTTATGAAGATCCATAGATATGATAGACAACAAATAGAAAATTAGGGAAATCAAGAAACATATGACAATACTTTTTACTTGTATGTATCACTGTGCAGTAATGGCATGAATAAAAATGGTATCAACTATTACATAATAGTTCATGAGTGGACACAAGAGAAGGATAATATCAAGTGGAAGTCCTAACATGAAAAGGAAAGTGATCCATGAATTCTATATTTTTAAAAGTGATCAAAATGGTCATGAGACACACAAATGTAATCCATAGAGGCCATAGAATAATTGTCATTTCATGATAGTCACAACAAGAATTCTATGCATAAACATGAAGGAAAATGATAGCATATATGAGGAGCTTCCAAAATGAGAAGTAATGAAGTAAATTCATATAAATTGTAGCAAGCTAGTCACAAAGAGTTCATCACCATCATCTCCATGATAGCACCATAAAACACAAAGGACTTTAATAATATTATCTATGAAAATGGAAAACACCATAGAATAGATAAAACAAGATGATAGTGTCTTTCATAAGACAAAAGGACAATGCATGATAACACATAAGATAGAGCAAGAACAAAGTCTTAGCATGAACCTACAGTACATACCATAGAGTTTTCCAATGCATATACCCAAGGCATCATAATGGCAATATTTTCAAGAGATTTATGTTAGTGGTGTGAGGAGTTTGGAGACATCACCAAATTTGATGTGTGTAGAGTTATCCTATATGTCTTTTTGGAGGGACATAAGGTATTGTGAAAGTTATGAAGAAATCAAGAAGGTGACTATCATTACCATACAAATGACACTGCCTTTTGATATGCATCACAAGGATAGTCACCAAACAATTATCATAAGGTATTTCTTAGTAGACCCCTTCAAAATACACAAATAGTAGTTACAAAAGAATGTATGAGTAGTAGAGGTGAGATATATCAAGAAAGACAAATATATTGACAAGACAATCAAGTTAAAATAAAAATGACCATGCAAAGACATTGAACCTTGAAAGAGGCTTAAAATTTTATGAAATTCATAGGAACATGCATAAAAGTTATAGGTTTTAAGAACATGAAGTATGTATAGAATGAATTCACAATGATAAAGATATGAAAGAACACAAACCATGAAATCTCCTACAAGAGTAGTGTCTAAAAGTTAGTTACATAGTACTTGACAAGGGTAAAAGTGTTATTGGAAAAGTATAGTTGAAGAGTAGGGATCTTAATCATAGTGACAGATGTGTCAAATTCCAATCCTAGAACTTCTCCCATGATCTCCTAGGGAATTTAACCAACTTCAATGCCTTTTCACATGCCATATAAACATGTTTGAGGGAAATTACGGTAGTTGCAAAGTTAATGGTTAGTTGACAATAGTTGAGGAGATATAGGGAGCAGTTTGGTGACCTATACAATAGGTTGAGAGTATTTAGGAACCTTTTAAGGAGCATCTTCATTAAAGGAGGTTAGAAAAAATAAGTTTATTCTTCTTCAACACCACCTTAGAGCCTTTGAAGGAGTCAAAGTAGGGGAGGCAATGTTCCATCACCCAAGGAGAGGTTTGACATAGAAAATTAGTGAAGATATTTGTCATTTCATCCTAATTTTATGTTGCTAGATTATAGGGAGTGAGAAAAGCTAATGTGGATGCCTAGGTTCACTTTGAAGTTGGTTCTCACTAGCCAAAAAGTAAGCATTGTAATAGATGCAAAGTTCTTTCTAGTTTTAGAGGCTAAATTTTGTAACTTAGACTTGTAAGGAAGCTAAGATAGAAGAACTTCCTACATTAATATTGAGAGGAGGATAATGAAAAAAATTATAAATATTTACAATAGTTAGAGAAACTTAAACAAAAACAAAAATAAATATCATGCATACCACAACATAGTTATTTATGTGGGGAAAACCCTTTCAGGAGAAAAATTCCACACTCCAAAAGCCACCAATATATTAATTAGAAATCAAAAAGATCAAAATATACTTGCAGAGCAACCTTCTCACAAGAGTATCAACAACTATAGATCCAAAGGAAACATGACCACTATCGGACTCTCAAAATACATCACAACTCATAGTCATAATTTACAATGCCCTCATAAAATAGGTTTTCCTTCTAGGGCAATACAAGCCAAAAAAAAATCTACTATTATATTTAAGACCTAATGATGAGCAATCCATATTTAGAATAATAAAATATACATAAAATGTGGTTTTCGGGGGTGCTACCCTCAAACCCTCATTGGGGCGCATGGATTTGGACTCTCCATTGGGGAGATAATCCCCCCAAACCCTGTTGGGGGGTACCCCCTACATACACCTAAAAATAATAAACATTTTGTAATTGCAAGGTTGAGACACATTTTACCAAAAAGACTCAGTCTTATGTTGAGGACAATATTTTACTTCATTTTTTAAAGAAAATATCAAGGATTTTTAGACTATGTGTCACTATAAGAATGCATCTTATATCAATTAAATTTAATTATTTTTCCTTCTCACTGAAATCTTGTTCTTTGTGTGTAATATGGTGATTGATGTATGTTTTTTGTAACTTTCATGAAATCCTAAAATAAATGTCTCACCTCAACACCTTTGGACAAAAAACACATACATTTATGTGGGTTGTTAGTTGTGTAATAAATATGATCAATTGTTAGTTGTGAAAAACTATAAATTTTCTTCTCAAAGCTATATAAATTCAAAGCTTCTTGTAAAACATTGATACATTAGCATATGAAAACATCTAAGTTGTGTAAAGTTGGACTAAACTATTAAGAGAGTTGTGTATCAAAATAATATCACGAGTCTAAATATCATTTTGGTGCATCACCTTAGAAATAAGTGGGTTCATTTTCAAGTTATTCATTTACACTTTTCCTCAGTAAAGCATTAGTTTAATTAGTTTAGGTGATTGCAACAAGGGAACCAACCCTCTCTAGAGGTTGACATCAATTTTTTAAAGCCCACACTTTGAGAAGTCATCCCATGTTTCAATAGGAAGTGTTGACATTTCATGCCACCTTTAGATGAACCATCACTGATATCCAATCTGATAGATTGTACATGGGCCATCTTGCATGTTTTCTCCTTGAAATTTCCTTAATTTTGCTAAGTCCCAAAATTTTGGGTTTTCAAGTTGTCTCTTAATTGCTTACCTTGCATGCTTTCTCCGTCATTTTTTCTCTTTCTTCTCTTCCTTCCCTTTTTTATTCTAATTTTTTTGAGTGTCGGCCTTTGGCCTTACCCTTTACCCCTTACCGATTCCTCTCCTCTTCCATTTTCTCCTTTCTCCTACTAGCCTTCGGGTGTCGACCTTCACTCTTGCATCTTACCTCTTACCTTTAGAGGTAAGAGGTAAGGCTTCCCTTGAATTTTTGAAATATTGGTTTATCTAGCTTTCAGTAATCGCATGAGATTCTTTGGAATGTTGAAGGGACCATTATTTTGGTCTCTCTAATATTCGTTCTCTCTTCGATGAAATTCCTCGGAATATCAAACTGACCATTCCTTTGGTCCTGCTAATATTTGGTTGTCTCTCTAATAGTTTCTTTTCAAAATTCAACTAAGTGTTGAATTCTTTGAGCTTCAAGGGTAATGCTTCTCCCTTACACCCAATTTTTGGAGGTAAGTTTTCCCTCTTATCCCAGATGTTTCCTTTCTTCTTCACACTTTCTTCTTTCCTTCTTCCCAACATGAGGTAAGTTATAAGGCGAATGCTCAACTCCCGATTTCCCAATTGCCGACATCCAACAAATGATTTTTTGGGGATCCAAATGATTTAATTCATTTTCATGCTTGTAAAGGTGAATTTTTGGGCTCAACGCCCTGACCTTCCTGCATTTTGATGTGCTTTTCTGGGTGACATTTTTGATGCTCAATTTGACTTTTCAGCAACCTGTCTTGTTTCTTGGGCTTCAAGGATGGCATTCATTTCCCCCCTCATCTTCTGCATGTGGATTTCATGGGAACCCATGCCCATTTATTTCAATTTGTTGACTTTCTCGGCAAAGCTATGCCTTAATCACAATTTTCACGGGATGGCTCAAATCTTTCATGGAAAAACTTCATTGCTAACCCTAGTTAGGGTTAGGGGTCAGTTTGTTGTTCCAAGTTATGCTTCATCTATAAAGGAAAGAAATGTATTCATTTCAATGGTTCTTCCTTTGGCTCCTTTGGGGTTTTTCTTTGGCAGAATTGCATTTTTTCATCCTTGTTATTATAAAGATTCAATTTTTTGCCTCTATATCAATGGAATGGATCAAATTTTCCTCTTCTCAACTCTTTTGTGTTTGAGTAATTTTATCACCTTGCATATTTGAGTGTTTGTTTATATTTTTCATGCATGTATGTTGTATTAAATTGTTTATAGTTGCTAGTTGTGAAACCCTCTTTCCTTCCAACACCTTGTCAAACCCTAACCTTCTTGTATGCCTCGAAAAGTTGACCAAACAGAGAGTTGTGAAAGTACCCTTTCCCCTCTTCAACGATGTAATGTACAACATTGGTCAGGAAGAAACAATCTTTCCATCTTGGTGTATCACCTCTATTTTCCCTTTCATGCATTCCTTCTCTCCTTTTACCCTATGGTTGTTAGAGTAAGATAGTGGTAGGTTTTCATTTTGTAGTCATAAAATTGCACCCCTCGCAATTTCACATACATTTTTGTATCTGCTTTAGTGACTGCTCCCTTGGTATCTTGTGTAGGTTCACTTTAGCCCTTGCATCAACCTTTTTCCCTTCTTAGGATGCCTAGCGCCCCTTTTCAACAGCTATCCCTCGTGTGTCAATTTTGCATCAAAATTTGAGCTTTTCCCATTCGTATCATTTTATAGTGTGATGTGTCCAGACACTAGTGCGCCATGCAGATGTTTGTGTGCTGTGCTAGCATTCTGCAATGTTTCAATGTTCAAACAATTATTTCCATGCATTTTTTCCACTTGTCACCTCCTTTGGTCGATGGTAATGACTTGAGATGCCTTGTAACTTCCCATGAAGCTTCTTTTAGCCACTCTTCCTTCATTAAATGCTATCTTTTCACTTCATTTGCAACTCTTCTTCTGCTTCTATCTTCACTTTAGCCTCATTCCAACTTGTAGCTTCCTTTTCCACTCCTTAGCACCACCCTTTGCAGCACTCTCAAGCTTTCACAAGCTCATTACAACAAAACTCTTGGCTCTTGCAGGTCTATTGCTCTCTTTATTTGGCTTCCTTAAGCCTTGCAGTTCTATCTCCTTTGCCTTGTGCTTGCGAGCATTCTAGGATTCCATATCCCCTATCATTTGCATATAATTACTTTATGATGTAGGTTCTCCTCCTCGAGCGGGGATTGCTTTTATCACTTCTTTTGTGATACAGGTCCTTCTCCTTGAGCAGGGATTTCTTTTATCACTCATACTTGGTTGTGCGGGTTCTACTCCCGAAGTGGATTTTTCTTTCACCACACACTTTATCCATTTTGATTACACTTTTCTTTCTATCTGGCTATCTGTGGAGGTGGGAACACTAACAAGGGGGGTTTGACTAAGGAAAACCCCTATACATCCCCAACACTTTCTCTAGATATTGCACATGCAGGTATTCAAAAAATTCATGTGTTGGAGGCTTCATCACTTGTGTGGTTGTGAGAATTTCCTTTCTTCTAATTATCTTTATCACTTCTACTTCACTTTATTTCAATTCTGTTATATCCTATTATTGTCTCACGTTCCAAGATTTCTTAGCAATTAGAATAGAAGTAGTCACTCTGGCATTTTCAAGGATATTCTCACTTTTTGGTCTATATGAGACACCAACGTGCCTCTGGGACTCCAGCGCGCTGTGTTGTCATCTATATCCCATGCTATCGTCTGTATCTCGTGTTGTCGTACTTTCACTGAGAGCTTGTCAGTTTGTCTAGAGAATCTATGTGACCTACTCTTCCTGATTCTAGAACTCTTGTCATTGTTCCTTGAGGTAGTTTAGGGAAGTTCATCCCATGAGGCTCTCTAAATGAAGAGAACTCATGAGTAGCGAATCCCCCTTCTCTACATTTTGGTGAACTCGATGTGAAGAAGGGGGTATTTAAAGAAAAACATAGGAATTTATTTATCCCTTCATCATTTTCCAAATTTTAGGGACCGACACAAGTTCAGACCTCAAATTAAGCTCCGTAGACCTCTAAAAATGTGAATTACTAGAACATAAAAATACCAAAAAATTGTAATGAATTTAATATCTTCTTTTATTAGTTCAGTATCTAATTTTGCTCAAAATGTTAATGGTATTCCATTTCATGCATATGATAGTGACTTGGCTTTACCCATGTCACTTGGTGTCTTCGATCCTTCTCACAAAAGTCCTCTTACTTCAGAGGATATTTTGTTGTAAGAAGATGAAATCATTGATACCTTTCTCAATGTTACTCTACCTTCTTTTCATGCCAATGCACTCTCTTCTAGAGATGTTGCATTTGTGAATAATGAACCTTGTATTCATTCCAATGCACTCTCCTTTGGAGATGATGCATTCGTGAATGATGAATCTCTTATACCTTCCAATGCACTCTCTTCTAGAGATGTTGCATTTTTGAATGATGAATTTCTTATCTATTCCAATGCACTCTCCTCTAGAGATAATGGATTAGTGGACAATAAATATCCTTCCACATTTGATCCTATTTGGATCAATGTTAAGAATATATCTTGAAATAATTATTCTACTAGTTGTGATGACTCTATAAATGTAATATGTCTCTACTTCCCCTCAAAGGCCTAAGAGATTGGTCATTTATGTGACTCTAGCTAGTCCTCCCAAAAGGATTTGTTCTATTGATAGTATTCCATTTGATAGTAATTCCCTTGATCTTTCTAAGGCTCTCTCTTATAGAGCGATATCCCATACTTGTGACAATAAAATGAATAAATAACCAATCCTTCCTCAAGCTCCTAAACCTAAAACTATAGCACCCGGTGATTGCAATCTTGTCGATCGACTTCAAGTTACTCGGGCTAAGATCTCATTGTGGGACTTGCTTCAGTTTTCTTTAGTTTATCAAGGTATGCTTCAGGAAGCCTTCCAAAAGATCCTCTTGCCTTCTTCTGTTAAGCTGGAAAATGCTGATGCATTGATAGCTTATATTTGTTTGGATTTGTTGAATATTACATTCTATCTGCAATAACTTCTTCCCCTAGAAGTATAGAAGCAAACAGACCCTCTGATGATTATAGTCAACATTAATAAAATTGGCATTAGATGTACTCTCGTTGATGTTGGTTCGATGGTTTGGTACTCAATGTGTGTAGTATTTATCTAGTGCCTAAAATTAATATTGAGTCATATTCTCTTAATATTCTTCTGTTGTCATTCGTGGGTTTGATAATGTTGGTCGAAAAGCCTTAGGAATGATAGTCTTGCCTTTGAGGTTGGAACCTATTACCATACCCACCCTTGTATATGTTATGGCAAAAAAGTTACCTTATAACCTTATTCTTGGTAGACCATGGATTCATGTTGTGGGTGCAGTCTTGTCTACCTTGCGTAAGTCTATTAAGTTCATTTTCAATAATCGAGTAGTCATAGTTAAGGCTGACCTTGATTCTATGCACTTATGTGAGATGGAAGCTATTGGTCAGGTCTCGGTTGTGCCTACTCTTATTCCTTCAATTTCTTCCAATGTGTTGATGCTTACTCCAGCAGTACCTACTACAAAGAATACTGTTGAGATAAATGTCCCTAAAGAAGATCCTTCTGAAGAAATAAATCTTAAGTCTACTCCTACCTCTTCGCAAGGAAATGCATCTCTTGGTGATGATTGGGGTTCCTTGAAATTTATAGACTCCTTCACTGGGGAATATAAAGTCAACCTGACCCACTTAGACCTTTCGATAACATCATCCAAACCTGCTATCAAAGATGATTACTCTTTTGCATCATGGGATAATGTGAACATAAATTGTAATATTCTTAGTGTTGATCCTCCTTTTGAGAAAGATGATTGCACTTATATTAAAGAGCTTAATGCTGGTAGTTTGTTAGGAAAGATGATGGAAATCTTGTAGAGGAGTATGATCCCCTTTACCCGAATAATACTCTCCATGTAGATCCTCAATTGTCTTCTATCTTTGTTCCTTCTTGTGAGCAGTCAAGTCTTTCTCTACAAGAGAAAGGGTTGCTTCCTACTCCTCATCCTTTATCTAAGCAAGAGTATATTTGTTGTGGCTTCTAAAATCCTACTTGATTACTCTTCCTTCTCCTACATGCAAGAATTCTCATGAACATGATAAAGAAAAACATTATTTCTGTGCATACCATCGAGTCCCTAGCCATTCCACAAGTGAATGTAAGGCCTTGAAGGATAAAATTCAACAACTTCGTAATTCAGGTGCTATCACTTAGTTGTGTGAAGATGCACCTACCTCTTCTTCAAATGACAAGTGATATCAAGGTTTACCTTTATCTTGTATGTTCTAAGTATCTTGCATGGTTCTCCTCTCCTGTATGTTGGGGGTAGTGATAACTTGTTCTAAAGATGTGTGTCCTTCTTAAGGACTCCCTCTCTTCTCTTTATCTTTTGAATGAAGTGTCCCTTGAGTGGACCCCATTTTCTTTTGAAGGGTTCTTGAGGGACCTCTTTGAAAGCTTTTCTCTCGAACAAATGCTTTGGCGTCTAGCTTGGGGGCAGCCTGACTAGACCTCACTTTTCAAACAGTGTGTCCCTTGAGTGGACCCCTCTTCTTTTGAAGGGTTCCCAAGGGACCCCTTTGAAAGCTTTCCAATCTATCGACGGTCTGCATGATTGTCCACTTAGTTTCCTACGTGGCCACTTTCACTTTGTAGGTACACTTGTGAAGCCACTTTCCAACTTTGCGGAGTCCCCTTCCTATGAGCTTCCTCCATGTGAGAGATCCTGGGGGTCACTCCCCTGTAGATCTACGGGTCTATAGGGAACTTTCATCCTAATTTCCTCCATGTGAGAGATCTTGGAGGACACCTTCCTTATAGATCTGTGGGCCTGTGAGATGCTTACATTCTTAAATTCTTTTCTCTCTTTCTCTTAAATTATCTTCTCTTCTCTTCTCAATTGTATATACCGGATCGAAGATTTGCATCTTTTTCATCCTGAGTATATGCCCTTCCTCTCTTTGTTTTAGAATTATTTTGTGTGTTATTTCTTAATTTGGGGATGACACATAATACTAAGACCACCTTTCACATCAATGTCTCTTTCACTTTGCTAACTTAAATCCTTTAGTTTTTTGTGCGCTAACATTGTGGTTTGGTGCAAGTTTTTCTTGTCTAATGCATTTATTTTGTAGATCTTCAGCCTGGGGGCATGCTTCTGTGGTTCAAAGGGTTATCTTCTTCCTCTATAGTATCCTTTTGGCATATGATTTTTTTTATGTTTAGTAGATTTCTTTTAGCATACATATTATCATAGATTGATATGCCCGCTAAAGCGGGGGAAAAATGTATAGTTGTAAAATTGCACCCCTCGCAATTTCACATACATTTTTGTATCCACTTTAGTGAATGATCCCTTAGTATCTTGTGGAGGTTCACTTTAGCTCCTACATCTACCTTTTCCCTTCTCAGGACGCTCAACACCCCTTTTCAGTAGCTACCCCGTGCACATCAACTTTGCATCAAACTTTGCACTTTTCCTGTTTGTGTCGTTTTGTAGTGTGATGTGTCTAGACACTAGCATTCCACATAGATGTCTCCACACTGTGCTAGTTTCTTGTGACATTTCAACATTCAAATGACTATTTTCATGCATATTTTCCACTTGTCACCTCCTTTGGTTAGTGGTAATGGCTTGAGCTGCCTTGTAACTATCTGAGAAGCTTCTTTTGGGCTCTCATCCTTCCTTAAATGTTATCTTTTCATTTCATTTGCAACTCTTCTTCTACTTCTAGCTTCACTTTTCACTCCTTGGTACCAGACTTTGTGGCACTCTCAAGCTTTCACAAGCTCATTACAAAAACACTCTTGGCTCTTGCAGCTCTATTGCTCTCTCTATTTGGCTTAATTAAGCCTTGCAGTTCTATCTCCTTTGCCTTGAGCTTGTGAGCATTCTAGGATTCCATATCCCCTATCATTTGCATAATTACTTTGTGATATAGGTTCTCCTCCTCGTTCGGGGATTGCTTTTATCAACTCTTTTGTGATATAAGTCCTACTCCTTGAGTGGGGATTGCTTTTATCACTCATACTTGGTTGTGTGGGTTCTACTCCTGAAGTGGGTTTTGCTTTCACCACACACTTTTTCCATTTTGTTTACACTCTTTCTTTCTATCTAGCTGTCTATGGAGGTTGGAACACCAAAATGGGGGGTTTGACTGAGGAAAACCCCTATATAGCCCCAACACTTTCTCCAGTTATTACACATTAGGTATTGAAGACATTCATGTGTTTGAGGCTTCATCACTTGCATGGTTTTAAGAATTTCCTTTCTTCTCTTTATCTTTATCACTTCTACTTCACTTTATTTCAATTTTTTTATACCCTATTGTTGTCTCACATTCTAAGATTTTTTAGCAATTAGAATAGAAGTAGTCACTCTGTCATTTTCAGGGATATTCTCACTTTCTGGTCCGTATGAGATGCTAGTGCACCTCTAGGACTCTAGGATGCTGCGCTATCGTCCATATCCCATGTTGTCGTCCTTTGGTCGAGAGCTTGTCAATTTGTCCAGAGAATCTTCATGACCTACTCTTCCTAATTCTAGAACTCCCATCATTGTTCCTTGAGGTAGTTTAGGGTAGTTCATTCTGTGAGGCTCTCTAAATGAAGATAACTCATGAGTAGTGAATCCTCCTTCTCTACACATGTGTTGGGTTGGACCAACACATTGCACTTGGATTGAAAAAGGAAGCCAACCTTCTTTGGAGATTCGACCTCATATGCACAAAGTTCACATACCTTGAGGTCATTTCCATTGTGTTATTAGAATGTTGAACTTCATGTTTAGCAAGGTGCAATTTCATGTGACAACAGTTTTCGACATGCCCAGTTGCACCTTCTCTCCATTGAAGAATTTGGTGTTTTATTCAATGCATCTTTCCTTTTGAGGTATATCTTGAAACGCCATGGCAACTCCATTCAAAATCAACTATTTCAAGCAACCCATTTTCACTTCATCCTATTGAGGAGTTGGTGTTCTCTTCAACATTTCATCTTTTGGAGCCAGTTCTGCAAGCACCTGATGACTTTGCAATGTACATCATTTGGTGACTCTTTTGGTATGTACCCAAAATCTTTGGTTGGGAATTCCTCTACTTTCCTTTCAAAATTTCAAAGTGTTTCTTATCATTCCCATGCTGAAAAATGCCATATTATAATGGAAACCAGATGTACACTCCACCATATCATGATAATTCAAACTTTGTTTCTCCCAATCAATCATATCAGGCTAGTTACACCTCCCATTTCACTTCATAGGAACCAGTTGTTGTGGGTTCTCAATCTTGAAAAAATGTGTACCACCCCCCACCCTACTTAGGATTCTTGGATGCGTACACATTCCTATCAATAACCCCAAGAGGCCCCTTGTTCTTCCTTTTAGCCCCAAAATGAGAGTGAACTCATGCCCATGATGAAGGATCTCTTTAGGCAGATTATTGAGCTTAAGTAGCAGCAAGCATTTGATCTACAACAAGAATAGTAGGAAAATCAAGCCTACTAGGGGCAGCAATACTATTTCCCACAACATGATGAGTTTTTCCATCAAGTGCATTATTCACAACAACAAAATATTGAAGCTCTGTGGAGGCATGAGTAGTAATTAGAGGCACAAAGAAGACAAATAAAATAGGAGTATACAAAAAATGTTGTTTCCAGACAAGAGCAACTCATACTTTCCCTTGATCTAGCACAAATGCCCGAGACTCAGGAAACCCTTGTGTGCCTAGTTTCAAACAAGAAGCTCCATCAATTCTAGAACAACCTACTAAGGAGGAGGCAAGAAATAATAAATTTGCAAGTTTCAAGAACCCTAACAAGCCTCTTGAAACTTCCAGTAGCCATCCTTTTGTTCCAAAACAATCTGTTGTACAAGAGGTTTGCAAGCATAAAATTTTTAGTTTCAAGAATCCTAATCAGCCCCTTGAAAATCCAATACAACCTCTTGTACCACCAAGTAGATATTCTATGTTGGAGATCCCAAGTTTTACGATCCTCCATTCCTCACAAGAACCTATCCTTGAGGAGGTTTTATTTGAAGAGCCTTCATGTTCTCAATACAATGAGTGTTTTGGTTTGTTGCAAGAAAAAATTCAAAATGAAACAGTGTTGCAGCAACAAGACATTAAAAGGGTAGATTAATATGATACAATAGAGGAACCAATCCTCTCATTTGATGTCCTCCTTTGTTTTACTGAAGATAAGAAGGATAGATCACACATACCTACATCAATTGAAGCCTCTAACCAACTTGGTCTTGGATTGATGGGTGAAGACAACTCCATGGTTTTGGAGTAGTAGTAGAAGACATGTTTAACCCCTATTATGGTGGATGAATATCCCTAATCTATTGAGGTTTGCAATTATGAGGTGGAGAGCCTCTTTTTAGATGTTATAGATGTTGGAAAAATGAAGAACAACATCTCATTTTGTTATTTTGTGTTGTCACTGATGTCACCATGATATATGAGTTGCAACTGCAAGATCAAGTCTGAAGTTGTTCCGGTATTTTGGTCCGATAACCGATATTTTGCTTACATCCTCTAGTATTTTGGTCCCCATTTATTTGCTAGTGATTATTGTTGCTTATGGTTTTGGGAAATGGTTTATAGTTTCTGGGAGCACGTACATTCAAGATATTTCATATCCAGATGCTCGTATGGTGTATTGACATTAGACTGGTATTTGTAATTGTGCTATTAGGCCTATCCTTGGCTGACCTAATGAATGTATTATGTAATGATGAATTAGTTTTTTCTATGCAGATATATGTGCAACCTATTGCAGATCCATTCTGACTTGATGTAGTGTGTTGGATGTGTGAATTTATTTTTGAGAAGATTTGGGTGAAAGCTTGAAGCTGACAATTGGTATTTTTGGTGAATGAGAAGTGCATCTAATTAGGCCAACCTAATGGATGCTTGCAGAGAGATCAAATATATATATTGGATAGTTTTTTAAAGATTGGAAGGTAATGGTTATGCTGTGAATGCGAGTGTGAAGAAGAGTGAATATGATGAAATGTGTCAAGTCAGTTTACTGAGCTTCATTGGAACTGACTCTGCACTCACTAGGTGTACCTTATCAGCTCACTTTTTGGTTGTAAGATATTACTGTCATTATAATTTTGTAGGTAGTGAGCCTTTGTATTTGGAAAATGAGTCCTAATAGTGAGCCACCCATTTTGTAATATCTTATAACTGGTTATATTATATTGTGAGCTAACACTCACCGTGGTTTTTCCCATTTTGGGTTTTCCACATAAAAATCATGGTATTCATTTTTTCTATGATTTCATGTTCTGTTAATGCTTTCAATTATCTTTGCTATTGTATGCAGTGGAATAATTGGATGGTATCTGATAAATTTTTTTAAGAAGATACTAATTCACCCCCCCCTCTTAGTATCTTGGACATTTAATAATAGAAACCTTTTGTTCAGGTTTAAATGTTAAATCATCACCCCCGAAATAGGATCTTTGTGGACATCATAAGAGTAAGGAAATAGTAGAGGATATACTAACCATTACATTCCAATATTCTAATTCTATTACAGCCATTTTCCAAGAGGAAATTAAAACAGAGAGACAACTTGAAGAATTTAGTTCTTCACCTGAAGTGTCTCACAAATATAAGTTTTGTGTTAATGAAGTGTGCATCAATGCAAATGATTTTTTAGTTATTGAGCAACCACACATTTATTTGGAGAATGATGCTCCCATTTCTCAATTTGATTATATGATTGAGCTTCAAAGCTTTTGTTTTGTGGTGGATGAAGAAGAGATTCCTTGTACAGATAAAAAATCAGGTTTGGCATATTTTACATCACTATGTGAACTAAAAACTTTATCTTTTTGTTTTAGTTCATGCATTGAAGAGGTTAGCAGTGTTGACATTGGCCTATCCTTTTGTGAGGTGAGTTCTATTCTCTCTATAAAAGGTTTTCTCTTGGGTTTTGGCCTATCTTTAAAAAAATTCACCCTTGTTGTTGTATGTTCAGCTAATACACTAGTGTTAGATGAATCTAACATTTGCATCATATGGTTCCCTTGTAATGGTAAAATTTATAGTGAAGTGACCCTTCACCTTGCAAGTGTTTTGTGCAGTTACACACATGGTGGAAACAACTTTAGTGGTTGTAGCTGGGAAAGGTCTACAACTATGGTTTGAGGGAGATCAACTCCTTCAAAAGGTTCATCTTTGATAGAGGCAAGCTTCAATTCTCTGCTTTCTATTAGTTTGTGTATATATTATAAATATCTTTCTTTCCATGAATTGCATTTGCACACACTGCATTCTCCTTAAGGAAATGTATGCTCTTAGCTTTCATGCTTTTCTACAAGTGCAACTACACATGTTTTGTTTTGCTCTAACAAGGCCAACCTGTTAAGTTTTACCCTCATGTCTCTATGCCCAATATACTGATAAGCCCTCTGAATCCCATGATTAGTAGGAAATCATCTCATAGAGGTTTTCATTAATGTTGAAATTTAATGTACCCCTTAGATGACCAATCACTGATATCCGATCTGAGAGATCCTACATGGTCCATCTTGCATGTTTTCTCCTTGAAATTTCCTAAATTTGGTAAGTCCCAAAATTTTAGTTTTTTTAGTTGCCTCTTACTTGCTTACCTTGCATGCTTTCTCCATCACTCCTTCTACTTCTTCTCTTCCTTCTATTTTTTCTTCTAAGTGTTTCATGTGTTATCCTTTAGCCTTACCCTTTACCCCTTACCATTTCCTCTCCTCTTCCATTTTTTCCTTTCTCCTACCAACCTTTGGGTGTCGACCTTCGCTCTTGTATCTTAGCTCTTACCTTTAGAGGTAAGGATTCCCTCCAATTTCTAAAAGATTGGTTTTTTGTGGCTTTGGTCATCACCTAAGCTTCTTTGGAATGTAGAAGGGACCATTATTTTGGTCTCTATAATATTCATTTTCTCTTCATCCGAATTTCAAAGGGACCATTCCTTTGGTCCTGTCAATATTTGATTGTCTCTCTAATGATTTATTTTTAGAATTTGACTAAGTGTTGAATTCTTTGAGCTTCAGGAGTAATGCTTCTCCCTTACCCCTGATTTTCAAAGGTAATATTTCCCTCTTACACCTGATGTTTCCTTTCTTCTTCATGCTTTCTTCTTTCCTTCTTCCCAACATGAGGTAAGTTGTAAGGTTGATGCCTGACTCCTAAATGCCCGATGGTTGAACATCTAGAATACCGAGAGAGGGGGTGAATCAGTATTCCATAAAACCATACACATAAAATCTATTTAAGCATTATCACAAATCTAACTGAATCAACAAGAGAAATCATGAAATCAAGAGAATACCTCATGCACATCAACACCAATATTTTTATGTGGAAAACCAAAAATGAGAAAAACCATAGTGAGGGTTAGCTCACAATATAATATATATGGATATAGAATATTACAAGGGCTCACTGCCAGGACTCACTGTCCTTGAAAGGCTCACAACCTAAAGTAAATACAAAATGATTTGGCTCACTACCAAAATATGAACTGATGAAATGCACCTTCCTTGTGTTGGGGTTTAGTTTTAGTGAAGCATAATACATAAGTAACACACTTATCTACTCATCCATAAAATTTTGCACATACACATTCTCATCTTTGTCTTCATGTATCTTTCACACACTCTACTTCTTCTATGCTTCTTTCTCTACCAAAAAATTCTTTTATATATATATAACTCTGTGTGTGTGTGTTGACTAATTAGGTCAACCTAATTAGAGAAAAATTAAATCACAATCAACATATTCATCTTCACATATAAGTAGTTAGCATGGACCTAAGATAAATCCCTTTATCATTCACAATACATATAAAAACTTCTCAATATTAATACATAATTAGGTCGGCCAAAGTTAGACCAAAAACTCCAAACATGTATGCAATCCATCAAATGTGTAGCACAAAAACTTGTTAGCATATTGAATTCTCCCTTGGATGACATCGAGCTACTTATCTTCAACACTACACAGTAAGATAATTAAACGTGAGAAAATGCAAAGTCTCTTACATTGGTGTACTATATGAAAACTCACTATAGGCTGCATATTAGAATATTGTCAATCATATCTTCCAAATGCCTTTGCATATCATTATTAGATTCCAATGTAGAATGCATCTTGTAGTCTCAAATCTATGTACAAAGTCCTATGATGATATATTTTTCTAAGATAGAATCCAAACCAAGAAACAAAGTACAAAGCCAGTGTATAAGTATGACACTATTTTCAAGACCATTGGTAATTGTACCTTTTCAACCATACAACCTAGTCAATAGATGCAATTGATAACAAGATATAACATATTATCATGTTCTGAGTAGATCTTACAAAATAGGATGATCTAGACCAAGATACCAGATTAACAAACTTCCATTACCAGAGCAGACAATCGACAAAATTCCAAACATATTATCATGTTCTGAGTAGATCTTACAAAATAGGATGATCTAGACCAAGATACCAGATTAACAAACTTCCATTACCAGAGCAGACAGTCGACAAAATTCCATTGTGATAGTTATCCAAAACCCATTGTTTGTTGACGTCAATGAAAACCTCTCAATTTCCAACAATCTCCCCCTTTTTAATTGATGGAAACACATGATGTGAAAACCATCAAAACACTTCTTCCCTAATTTTCAATTTTCTCCCCAAAAGCTATTCACATGATGCCTCTCTCTCGAAATATTATTTTACAAAATTTTCTTGTTTTCACATGATCATTCTCTCTCCCCCCTTTTGACATCAATGGAAAATGAAAGGAATTTTAATTCTTTTAACAATTCCTTTGCGTACTTGAACACTCCCCTTGAGGAGTACATCCAAGATAGTTGAGAATGATCAACCGGAGGTGGTTGACCCTTGAAGCTTGCTAATAATCCCCATCTATGAGGATCTTCCTTCATACCAAAGACTTTTTTCATCTAAAAATGCATTGCATAGATAATTGAGATCAATTAGTCATCTTTTCCTTCAACCATAGTTTCAGGAGTAACATTTGATTTAAGAATCTTGTCAGCTACCAAAAGAACATAATAGACAGGTGTACACATAGTCTTGATTAAATATCTAAGCCTCCCATAATGTTCAACCATCTCCCCTCTCTCTTTATGTGATGCAAGGTATTCTTCATGCACCTTTGTCAATTTGTACCAAGTTTAATCATCCAAATCAAGAGCAAGATCAAATGTGCTAGATGCAAGCTTGATCTAGGTTTCAATTATGTTCTCAACGTCTTTGAGTCTTTGAATTACATCAGGCCAAGTCCAATAGAATGTTAATAGATGCTTGACCTCTTTCTCACACTCTTGAACATCTTTGAGTCTTTCAAGTGCCATGTTGTGAGTAGTCTTGCACTTCTCTACAATTTCCAACAATCCTTTATCTTCAACCCAAGAGACTATGTCACTTACTACTTTTCTCTTTAATTCATTGAATCTATCAATTAATGCACTTGATATTTCTTTAGTGGACCATGAAGAACTAGTGATCGCACTAGGAGCTACCTGAAAATGTGTCCTGGCTAATTGCTTGAGTCTTCTTGGAGTAGGTTCAACTTGAGGTACTAATGCATGAACCTTAGCAAATTTCCTCTTTTCTTCAGTGGAAATAATTGATTTACCAAAGATTAATTTAGATTCTTCAAGATATTTAGCTACTTCAGTGTAGGTTCCAAACCTAGGTCTGTTGGGGTCTTGGGGGCTATTAATCAACAATTCAATGCAACCAAAAAGATAGTCTTTTTCATTCTCATATCCAAACTCAGGTATCCATGAATTTATTTGTTCAATTTCATGAATAATGCAACTATCAGTTGTTACCAAGAAGGTTATATAATTCTTATATTTTGTAAACAATTCTCGGGGAACTCTCCTTCTACTATTCATCTTCCTTTCAAAATTTACAAAGAATGCAGCAAGGGAATCTCCTTGTGCATCTAAATCCCCAATTTTTCTCATAATTTCCTTAATATAATGAGATAATGGTCTAGTATTCTGCCTTCTAACCTTGCCTATTCTAGGAATCTCCTTCATAAAATAGAAAATTAGCCATAAAACCAAAGTACCATATCTAAATGTTCCTTCCTTCTCCTTGATATCTTTCAGATTCTCCAATAGTTGTCAAAGTAGCTCACAGAGGTCATATTCCTTTCTATTCTCAACCATATCCAATACAAAATCAATTGCAATAGTGGAGAAATAATTGTCACCAAAGATCATCTATGAAATAACTAAACTTGCATACTGAACTACCAGGTTAGTGATTTCAGCACGTGTGTTCCTTATTAACCCTTTTTCCCTATCAAAATTGCATTCAGGAATTGATCCAGAGAAAGATAAGCCAGTAACATCCCTGATTACATCTTTGGATATCATATATGATTCATCAAGCCACACATATTCACCATGAAATCTACTAAGAGCAATTTTGATACATCTTTCTTCATTACTAAAGTCCAGAAAATTGTTCCATACATCCAATTTCATTTCTGAAAGCACATTGTATTCTGACTTCAGGGTAAAATGATTTCCAATTATTTCTTCAACCCATAATATGTGAGCTTTTTCGTAGTAGGATTCTTCCAAATTTTTATGAATGTATACCCAATGTCTTCAATTGGTATAACACCAAGAGGGATATCAAAAAAATCACCCAAAAGATCAAGTTCTGAGGTTTTAACATGGTACATTTTCATCTCTGGTTTTTGGTCTTACTAAATTTTCTATAATTCAAGGTATATCTATTGCATTAAACAAAATTCAACAAATAATTCAGATAAAATAGTGATGTAGGAGCATCCAGAGCCAGAGAGAGATCTTGCATCGATTTGAGTTATTCCACTCAATAAGGGCTAAGTTCAGGCTTATTGGCATGACTGATGGTCATCGGTGAGACCTTGTTTGTTGTCCCATCGACATACCGATGGTGGGTGGTAGTGATAAGGTCGCGGTGGAGTTACATCGGCAGGAGACTAACGTATCGACAAGACGACATTTGATGTCCTAGCAATAGACCGATGGTGTTGGTAGTGATGGCAAGTGAAGTTCATTGTCATGAGACTTGGATTTCGGGAGGACCATGTTCTATGTCCCAACGATGATCTAATGTTGGAAAGTGTAATATGGTTGCATTCATCGGTGAGAGGTAGGTTAGTCGGGGAGACAATCATGGATGTCTCTTCGACATTTTGATAGACTATGGGATAATTGCTTCGAGGTGACTTCGAGTGTTTGATGGGAAACGTTTGGAAGTCCCTCCAATGGGGCAATATCAACTTCACTGGTGTGTTTTTATGTGACATTGGAGGAAGTCCCTCTAATGGGTCGACAAGTGATGGAACAACATTTCATCAGTGACACTTGGGTGTTTAGGAGAGATGTTTGGAGGTCTCTTCAACAAGACAATGGATGGGATCGAATACGGCAATGAAGATGACCATGGTGGGACCAATAGGGAAGTGACATAGATGGAATGAAATGACATGTATGAACAACTAGAAAATGGTGATAGGATGATTGGTAATTCATATCCTTGTTGCGAATTACAAATGGTGACGAGGATATTGATCAATGGCAATGGCAATTTTGGGGAGACACACATGGTTCAGTGTGAGGTCCTTTGGAGTATGTTTGATATTCTAACAATGACTTATCATTGCGACTTGGTGGTTTCAAAGTGAGATGATCCGAAGTCTTGGCAACGTTCTGGTAGGATGATGAGATGAATAATATGGGGATAGCTTGAGATGAATGGTTGAGATGAATGGCCAACGATGGTGGATAACAAATGCAGTCACAACACTTGGTGAGGTGAGATTCAATGCAATTCCACATCATTGTTGTGGAATACATGTTCTTTGGTCAATGATTGGAAGCTGATAGTGAGGTAATTGCATGGTGATGCCATGAAACAGGAGTGAAGAACAACAAGGTTGACATGGAGAAGGATTACAATATATAGAGATAGTGAGAGATAGAGAAGGGGGGAGGTGGTGGCAGAGTATCTAGTAGTATGAGAGGTTGGTAGGAAGAGAGAGTCGACCAAAACAAGAGAGAGGAGTTAGTGAAGTTATACTAGTAAGAGCCTAAGGTGAATCTGGTTTAGATTAGCAGATCATGTAATGAAAGACTATTTGATGGCATGTGTTGATGTATTGTCATTTCAATAATAAAAAAAAAATTGCTTTATTGTTGCATTTTCTGTATGCAAACCTATGTTTTTGCTGTGAGTTTGAGCTTGTAAGGGAAAATTTAATCCTGGTCCTTCATTAGTGGTATCAAAGTTGGTTGTCCTAAGTCTATAATAGAGCACCTCATGTGAGGTAGTTGCAGCAGAACCTATGAGTGTGGGTTGAAGCCTAAAGATCTTGAGAGTGTAGAGTATGTATTAGGATATGCAGTTGATGATCAAGAGAAAGAGTTGTGGAAAGCATGTTTGTTGCAAGCATGAAAGAGGGTTTGTAACTACTATCCTTCAGTAGAGATAAAGTTGGGTAGAAGGTGTAGTGCTCCTCCACTAAGAGAGAGTGGGTAGAGGAAGCATCTTCCAGGGTCTTTGTTGGGTTGAGGATGGTTGTGCCAGTGAAATATTTCTTGAAGTTGTGAACAGATCACCAAATGTGAGGCAGTTCACATGTGAAAACCAAGGGGTTTGATGGTTTAGTAGAGCACTGAGAGTGTGTGGATAACATCTAAAGGTGTTGAATATTTGTAAACAGATCACCGAATGAGCAGTAGTTTACATTTGTTAAACCCACGGGTTGAGAATTTGTGTTGTTACAGCTTGAGGGGTCTGGAAAATGGAAAGGAGAAAAAGGAATTGTCATCAAATGGATTATAAAGATTCCTAGATTAGAGGAAATCATAAAGAGATTGTGGGAAAGAGAGTTGATAGAGTTGAAGCAGCAACTAAATGAATTAGAGGAAATGATAAGAGAGTGGAAACAAAAGAAGACAAGAGTTGAAGAAAAAGTTTATCTTTCTAATGATGTTTTGACTATAGGAACACAAGAGGATGCAATAGAGTATCGTACATGTGACACCAATGAAGAGTATGCAAATGAATAGGTTGAAAAACTAGAACCTAAAATTGAAGAATGTCTATTAACAAACTGAAGGTTGAAGATGCAGAGGTTGTAGCAACAATAAAAGGGTTGAGTGTGATGGAGAACATTGAAGAAGAGGACACCGAAGTTAAAGAGGATGAAAAACATACATTTTGTAAGTCAATTGGTGATTCTAATTTGTTGATGAATGATGTGAATGGAATGGGTGAATATGAGGAAGCTAGAAGTTTTGTTGCAGTAGTAAGGAAGAGAGGAACATCAGATTTTGATGAGGTTAGCACCAAATCTAATTTGTGTTTTGAGTGATGTGACGAATGACAACAATGAAAGAATTATAATAGTTGAGGATGTTGCAATTAAATCAAAGTATGCAGTGATGTATGAGGATCTAGTGTTTAATGAAGAACCTGATGAAGACCAAGAGCTCCTTGAGGAAGAGATCGTAGAGATAGAGAAGTTGTTCAATGCAACAACAAAGACAATGGCATACAGTAATGGAAAAAAAAGAGATTGTGATAGAGGAAGTCACTGAGGATAGAAAGCATGAAGACCTGGAGGTGGTAGTAACCACTAAAGAATCGAAAGAGACAAAGTTCTATGAGGAAGAAGAAACCCAAGTGGTAGTGGTTAAAGGAAAGGTAAAACTTACATTATGTGAATTCATAGAGGATTTTAGTTTGTAGGATACAAATGAGATGGCTAGATTTGAGGAGGTTAAATTTTTTGTTGAAACTAATTTTGAGCATGATAATATTGGTGTAAATGAGGATGTTGCAATAGTGAATGTATTGGTAGATGAAAGTACTACAATTGTAAATAAGGAAGGAGGTGAAGGGAAGAAAGTTGGGATGATTGGTGATCCCCCCTTGGCATTAGTGGATGAATTCTTATGTGATAAGGGAATTGGACTAAATGTTAGTTTGTTATAGGAAGAAAAGGATGAGTCCTTTGATTACATAGCTAATGTTGGTATGAATGCAAATCAGAAAGTGATTATAGTAGGAAAATGTCTTTTAGAAGGCATATAGAGAGAGGAGTACAACGTCATACCCAAGGGTGAAGATGAACAATTGGATGTAGCATTACCAATAAAGGAGGTAATGCATAATGTTGAGATGGATAAGGTCATGAATGCATATTAGATGGCTCAGAATGATTGGTATGCAAAGAAGGATTTTCATGGTGTTGTAGAGTTAAGTGTAGATGCCAATTGGTGGAGGTGGACGAATAGTGGTGGGTTTAATCACACAAGACTAGAGGTGAATGAGAGATGCATTTGGAACAGGTGGTTGGGATCTAGTGGAGTTGATTCCACATCTAGGAGGTTGAGTGCAAAGAGAATTAATGACTACCAAGTGGTTGTAGTAGTAATATAGAATAAGGTAATGTATGAATCGTATTATTCTTTTGAAGAAGAAGAAATTGATGATTATGGATTTTTAGAATTTTATAAATAAATACTGGTGGGAGATTATGTTGGAAATACACAAAACTAAGAGGGGGAGGGTGAATCAGTGTTCTACAAAAACTAACTTTATTATTCTGACCTTTAATCCACTTAGAACATTTAATCAAAAGTAATTTGTAGAAACAGAAAGCAAGAAACCACAAAACCATAACACAAGGGTTTTTACATGGAAACCATGTTAGGGGAAAAACCACAGTGAATGGCCAATCCACAATAAGTTTTAAGTATACCCAAAAGAAGTATTACAAAATGGGAATGCACTTGCATTCAGGCTCACTGCCTAAAGCTCACTGCTCAAAGGGATGGGCTCATTTCCATTACAATGATTTGGATTAGATCCAAAAGAAAATGAACTGAATGGATAGCACCTACTAATGCTTGACTACAGTTATAGTTAAGCTCTGATGACAAACTTCTATCCTTTTGACTGATATCAAAATTTTGCTCTACTTTTCTTAAGTTCACACACAAAATCCTTATGTGCAAGTGAAACTATGCATGATATCACTCAAATACTCCTTCGATGTTTGCAACATACACCAACACACCTTTTTCATTACACAAAATGATGTAATCGATCATCTAAATATATCTGCGACTAAGGGTTTAATTGCTACAAGTCGGCTCAATAAACTTAAGAATATTTGCAACTTGTCGGCCCAAAACATGAATAATTTAGATGCGTATTCAAACAAGTCAGCTAGTCCATATCTAGGACCCATAATTAAACATTTGAACATGAAAAAATATTTGATTATTTTGCTTAACACATCCACAACATGCCACATTCATTGAGTTGGCTACAACAAACAAATAGATAGAAAGTATCCTATCGGACCTCCAAACTCGTACTACACACCCCAAAACTTAATAATAAGATAACCCATGTGCTCATCAAGCAGTTCTAGAGATCCAAAACACAAAACAATGATCCGGTGAAGCTGTCTGACTGAATGCCATGTTCCTCAAGTATTTTGTCAGTAATACACAATATTTTACTTTATCTACCAGTATGACTAGATACTGAACTGTGGATCATGGGGATGACTTCAATTGCCATTAATGACAACACTAGAAGCCATATGCCAACAATCTCCCCCTTTGCCATTGATGGCAATACTTAGTGAAAAATGACTAAGTGTCAAAACTGATAAGCACACTACCAAAATACAAAATACTGCTCCCCCTAAGCATATAAAGGAATTTTTCACTTCACTCTCTCCCCGTTTGACATCAATGACAAAATTGGGGTATCCAAAATTGCAAAACTTTACAAACATATCTAGAAACTTACAAAAATATGAAGATGTTTTCAAAGGCATTATTTAGTCCATTTATGTTTGAGCTCCATACACTTTTCAAACTCTCCAAAATGGTAATGTGACCACAAAGAAGATATGACAGTTTTTTCTGCTTCGAGACTTATTAGATCAGGAGCAGTCACAACACCTTCAACTTCTTTCAGAGCATTCACCATCATTTCAATCTTTGGACTTATTAGCCCCCTAAGTTCACATTGTTGGATCTCAGTTGTGTTTATAGTTTGTCCTTGATGAAAAAACCTCTTTCAGTTTGTTCTCTTTGATGATCAGTCTCAGGATGGTTCTCCTTGCATACCACAGGTGTATTTTACATGATTACAAGACATTTGGTTACATTCTTTGAACTTACATTTTTGAAGGCATTACAGTTACCCTGATTCTGACATCTCTTTTGTCTAATGGTATTGGTTGTTTCTCATTCGGGCTTACACATATCGGTGTGAGAATGGTAGGGTATCCCCGATCCTTTTTGAAATGTTTGTGTTGCCTATCGGCAAGACATTTTTGATGTCATGTCGATTGAATGTTTCATACAGGCTGTTGTTCGCAAGACTTCTCTTTTGTTTTGGTGACAAAGAGTGATCCCTATCGGCAAGTGTTACACCATCGGTATAGGGTCACAACGAATTTGGTATGTCACACAGATCAGAGATTAAATGGCAACACATCGGCAAGAGTTTAAGGCTTCAGAAAAGGGTCATAGTGAAAAGGGTTCGGTCTCGCCGACATCACTTCTGGGGTTTCACTTCAGCCAGACATTTTGCTTTCAGCATGAGGTTATAACGGATGTGCAATGTCACACTGACCGCTGTTGGAAAATTGCATATCGACAGGAGGTCTTAGCGATTCCGTGGTGTCTCAGTGACTCAGAGTGGATAAAGTGTTTCGATGTGACATAATGCATTCGTAGGACTTCTCCCCGACTCTGATGGGTCATGGCGAAAGAAATTTATAAGGGGAATGACTGGCAATTTAAATTCCTTTGGCAAGACTATCTGGATGTCTCGGCGACCAATGTGTATCAAGTGGGCTCTTGGAAAAACAAAGACTTGTCTACATGATGTCTCACCGATTTTGTCTAGTCACAGCGATACATGAGATGGATGGGAGTATCTGTGAAACTTAGAGCAATCTATATAGTGTCTCCTGAACTATGTATTGTCTTGGTGACTTGGAAATGACAAAGATCTTCAGCATGACATAATGTATTCGATATGTTGTTTCCCCGATATCACAGTGTTACAACGAAACTCAAATGATCATTTCAACAAAGTCGTCGGTGGAATTAAAAGAATGATTAGGGAAAACATTTTGAGTTTATTCCTTTGTTGGGTATCGAACCCTAGCCACCACCATTGTTATCTGCCTCTCTGATGTAACTTATATGGTTGTTTCTTGAGGTGTTGAGTATAAATGAGAGCTTGACCTATTTTTGGCATCGAATCTCTGGAGTTCATTTGAATGCTGCTCAAACAGGTATCTTTATTTGGTATGTTCTTTTAGCCATTGGTAGTCCTTGGGCATTATCTAGTTGTCTGGAAATCTCTTTATGGCTGGAGACATTTCTTTGCATGGTCAGATCTTTGAAAAGCTTTGTTATATTGTGACAAAGTATTTATAGCCTTCTGGATAAGCGTTACTCTTGCAAACATTTACTATTTGGCATCATTCTTCCTTAAAATAGTATGAGGTTTTAGTTTCCTTTTAACCTCGTATTCTTTGAAGATCTTCTTTATGGAAGACATACTGGAAATTTTGTATAAAAACCAGAGTTGTAAACACTGTTAAGACTTTTGGTTGTGATTCGTGAATATTGTTCTTTGGCTGTATCAAAATGTATTGAAAAACTCTATATTAAAAATCTGAAAAACAAAGATGCAGAGATACATTATAATATTCTTTTCTATGTAATATATTAAGGATTCAACTGTTGAATTCTTAGGGTATTAGGTAGACAAGAAAAATAGAGAGTAACGAGCTTAACTAAAAATAGAGAGATCCTATGAGATTTTATTATTGTTCAAAAATATAATTTGAGGGGTTGGTGCTCCTTGAGATAGATATCTCTAAACGAGGGGTTGGTGCTCCTTGAGTGGGTGCTCAAAAATCAACCTTTAAGGCATTGTGAATAGTTGATTAAAGGATTAAGCCAGGAAGGAATTTGAGGATTGGTTTTTATACCCCAAGAGGGTTTTCCACTCGGCAAAATCTTGTGTCTCTTTGTTCATCTGAGTTCTCACTACTTTTCTATGTTGTTATTATTTCAGTTCATTGTTGGGTTATTACTTTTCTCAATTTTGTTTATCAATGATTACATTCAACTCATGAATGCATTAATCAGAGTAATATTGAGATCAAATCTTAGCTATGTTTTTTAATCTATGCAAATGAGTCAAATCTATTAAGACACTAATTCACCCCCCCCCTCTTAGTGTCATTTTAACTCCAACAATTGGTATCAGAGCATAGGGTCCTCTGATAGGTTTTAATCACCTTGGATTGATCTTGGTCTTGGAGTTTGTTTTTCAATGGCACATTCTCAAGACGGTGCCTCTGTAACCGGAGCTCTGTTATTTGATGGAACAGATTATGTGTTTTGAAAAATTAGAATGGAAGCTTTTCTTATTTCTTTTGATGTTGATGTTTGGAGCATGGTGTTAAATGATTACAATGTACCAGCCTCTATTCCCACTAATCCTGCTGAAAAGAAGAGGTATGAAACAAATGCCAGAGCTAAGCATGCCCTCTTGTGTGGATTAACTAAAGATGTGTTCATTAAAGTCATGCATTGCAAATCTACTTATGAAATCTGGGATAAACTTGAAACTATATATCAAGGGAATGAGAAAGTCAAATTGTCAAAATTCATTACACTCAAACATCAGTTTGAGGAGATGAAAATGAGGGATGATGAAAAAGTGGCTGAATATTTCCTAAGAGTTGATGAAGTTGTCAATGCAATGAAAGGTCTAGGTCAAGAGGTTAATGAATTTGATGTGGTCACGAAGGTTGTTAGAACCTTACCATTCAAATTTGAACCTAAGGTGTCAGCCTTAGAAGAAAAGAAACACTTTGATAAGCTTACCTTAGACAGCCTACAAGGAATACTTACTGCCTATGAAATGAGAACTAGCAAAAAAAATTCAACAGGGAAAGAAACTGCCTTTAACACTGAAAAGAAAGAAAAAGTCGAAGTCAGTGAATCAGAGTTGTCTGATTCTAAAGAATCCCATTTTGTTAGAAGACTTAAAAAGGGATCAAGAAAATATAAGGGAAAACTTCCCTTTAAGTGTTTTAACTATGGAAAAATAGGCCACTTTGCTGCAAAGTGTCCCTATGATGATCAAATCTGTGACAATGAGACAACTGAAAATCTGCCTCAAAAGAAGGCCTTCAAACCTAAACGAAACTTCAATTTCAAAAAGAAGAAAAGTCTGTTTAGTAAGGATGAATCTGATATTGAGTCTGAAGATTCATCAGTTGAAGAATATGAAACTTTGTTCATGGATGAAAGTACTCAGAAAAATGATTCAAACGCCATTAACATTGAAGAAGGTGAAGTAGATCTTGAAAGTGAGCTGAAATGTGCTTTACAAGAGGTCAGAAAACTCAAAAAACAAGTTCTTGCTCAAGAACATAAACCAGATCAAGAAATGGTCTCTCTGAAAACTTAGCTTGAAGAAGCTAAAAGAGTTGAAGACTATCTTCGAGAGACTGTAAGCTGCAAAGAACAAGAAGTAGTCCGTCTTAGGAAGGAAATTGAAAAATATGAAAGCACTCTAAAACTAAATGAGATACTTAACAAGCAGAAGATGTATAAAGATAAAACTGGTGTTGGTTTTGAAAAGGGTGAATGCTCAATTGACAATGCACAACAAAACCCCTCTTCTGAAGTCAAAGGTTCAGGTTCATATCACTCAAAATCTGGTAAGGATCATGTTCAGTTTTTAAAAAGTAATAGACCTTCATACAAAGTCAATCCTTTCTTCTATGGGTGTTGTTTTTTCTGCAACAAATTTGGCCATAAGGTGAGCTCTTGCAGGTTTATGAATTCTAGAATACCCAGGTTTGGTCTTAGGCAACACTATCATTTTGTTAATTAGATCAGATGTTTTAAATGCAATACTTTGGGACATTCTGTCAAACAGTGCAAAACTGATCTGCAATCTAAACAACAAAAATTTAAAAAGGTTTGGAAACCTAAGACTATCAACAACACTGAGCAAACTATGTTGGTTCAAACTGCTTTTCATTCCAAGAAAAAGGATTTATGGGTCTTGGATAGTGGATGCTCTAAACATATGACTGGCAACAAGGATAAGTTTGTAAATCTTGAAGATTATGTAGGTGGATATGTTAAGTTTGGTGATAACTCTGGTATTCAAATTAAAGGTAGAGGTTCACTTCTTCTGAATGAAGACACTCCTATCTATAATGTGTACTATGTGGAAGGTTTCAAACACAATCTTCTAAGTGTTATTCAAATATGTGATAGTGGTTATCACGTTTTGTTCACTTCACAGGGATGTGAGATTAAGAACAAGCTTGGAAAGGTTGTTGCAGCTGGAAGGAGGACAAAAGGGAATGTGTACAATCTTCTTGACACATCAAGCAATGACAATAATCAAGGTATGTGTTTAATGGGCCAAATTGAAGAGAGTTGGTTATGGCATAAAATATTAGGACACATAAACTTTTAAAATATGGTTAGAATCAGTAAGAATCAGAATGTTAGAGGTTTACCAATCCTTAGCAAGCGAAAAAAAATTGTGTGCAAAGAATGTTTAAGTGGTAAACAAACTAAAATCAGCTTCAAAACAAAAGAACATTCTTCTTTGAAACCTTTACAACTTGTGCATACTGATTTATGTGGACCAACCAGAACAAGGTCTATTAATGGTGAAAAGTACTTTATGTTGTTTGTAGATGATTATACTAGAATGGTTTGGGTCACATTTCTTAAGCACAAATTAGAAGCTTTTGAAAGGTTTAAAATCTTTCGTAAATTGGTTGAGAAGGAATTTGATTTGAAACTTAAATGTCTACGATCTAACAAAGGAGGTGAGTTCACCTCTCACGAGTTTATTGATTACTGTGAATATCACGACATTAAAAGACAGTATGCTGCAACAAAAACACCTCAACAAAATGAGGTAGTTGAACGTAAGAATAGAATTGTAAAAGAAATGGCTAGAACCATGCTAGATGAAGCTAAATTGCCTCACATGTATTGGAAAGAAGTTGTTCATACAGTTGTATACATTTTGAATAGAGTGCAGCTTAGAGTGAAATCTAAACACACTCCTTATGAACTTTGGTATGGAAAAACTGCTTCTATCAAGTACTTTAAAATTTTTGCAAGTAAGTGTTTTATCAAGAAAGATGATGATAACCTTGGGAGCTTTCAATCAAAGAGTGATGATGGTATATTTTTGGGATACTCAACCCACAACAAAGCTTATAAATGTCTTAACTTGAGGCTTAACAAGATTGTTGAAGTTGTGAATGTAAAGTTTGATGAAAGATTACATTTAGATGCTGACATCTTGCAGGATCATGAGGAAGAACAGCTTGAACTTGAATCAAATTCACAAGAAGCTGAAACAACAAAGTCTTTTGCTAAATTAGCAAGCCCTAAAAATGAAAAAGCAAGTCCTGAAAAGGTTGCATCAAATGGTCTTTCGAAAACTCTAGCTAAATATCACCCCAAAGATCAGATTATTGGGGATAAAAATGCAGGAGTTCAAACTAGAAGAAAGGCTGCAGAATCTGATGAAAAGGCGCAAATTGCTTTTTGTCTTGTTACTCAGTTTGAGCCTAAAATTTTTAATGAAGCTCTCACAGACTCATGTTGGCTTAATGCTATGCAGGAAGAAATTGATCAAATTGAGAAAAATCAGACTTGGGAGTTAGTCCCAAGACCAGATGACAAGAATTTCATTGGAGGAAAATGGATATACAGAAACAAGCTTGATGAAAATGGAAATGTTGTTCACAACAAAGCAAGATTTGTCTGCAAAGGCTATGCTCAACAAGAAGGTATTGATTTTGGTGAAACCTTTGCACCTATTGCTAGATTAGAATCTATCAGAATATTTTTGGCTTATTCTATTTATAAAGACTTTACTATTTACCAAATGGATGTTAAAACTGCCTTTTTAAATGGCTACTTAGATGAAGAGGTCTATGTTGAACAACCTGAAGGATTCATTTGCAAAGATAAGCCTAACCATGTTTACAGGTTAAAAAAGGCCCTCTATGGCTTAAAACAAGCTCCTAGAGCTTGGTACTCTAGGCTGGAGAGTCATTTGATTTCTAATGGCCTTGTTAGAGGAGGTGTAGACAACAATCTTTATGTTAAAACTGAAGGTTCTGATATTTTGGTCGTTGAAATTTATGTTGATGACACTATCTTTGGCTGTAATAATGTTACTCTGAGTAAAAAATTCTCTCAGCTGATGGAATCTGAATTTGAAATGTCTTTATTGGGGAAATTAAATTTCTTCTTGGGTCTTCAAATCTCTCAACGTGAAAATGGAATATTTCTTTCTCAAACCAAGTATGCTAGAGAGATGATTAAGAAATTTCAGATGGATGAATGCCATCCAATTAGCACTCCAATGATTATTGGATGCAAACTTATTAAGGTTGATGATTCTCCTGATACAAATCAAATTGAATATAGATCTTTGATTGGCAGTATGTTATATTTAACTGCTTCCAGACCTGACATCATGCAGGCAGTTTGCACTGTTGCACGGTTTCGGGCATCACCTAAAGAGTCTCATGTCACTGCTGTTAAAAGGATCCTTAAATACATTCAGGGCACTCTTGATTTTGGTCTTTGGTATCCTAGAAGCAATGATTTTTCATTGATTGCATATACTGATGCTGACTGGTCTGGTTGTTTGGATGATAGGAAAAGCACCAGTGATGCTGCATTCTTTCTTGGTGATTGTTTAGTGGCATGGCACAACAAGAAACAAGAATATGTTTCTCTCTCTATTGCTAAAGTAGAATACATTGCTGCCACTTCGTGTTGTACTCAAGTTCTTTGGATGAGTCAAACTCTCTTAGATATGGGTATTGAAGTTTCTAAACCTGTTTCTATTCTCTGTGATAACACTAGTGTGATAAATATATCAAAAAATCCTGTTATGCACTCTCCCACTAAACATATTGCTATCAAATTTCACTTTCTTCGAGAAAAGGTACTGGCTAATGATGTCTGCTTACAGTTTGTTGGTTCACAAGATCAGGTGGCTGATAATTTTACAAAGCCTTTAGGAAAAGAGTTATTTGAAAGGCTAAGATTTTGATTGGGAGTTATCTCTCAATTGTTACTTCACTAAATCTCCAAGCTATTGCATAGGGGGAGAAAGTTATAAGTTTTGATTCATTTACAGCTCTCCTACAATCTTGGTTGCTACACTGTTACTCTATTTGCAGCTGTTTCTCGTGATATTTTGCTTGGCTTCTTAGTTGTGTTTCATGGCAATGCACATTATTCTCTTCTATTCTTTGTCTTTGAGGAAAAAAATGGGAGAGTCATTTGTGTTTTTCCATCAAGGAAAAAGGGGGAGTTTGTTGGATCTTAGTTATGTTTATAGTTTTTCCTTGATGACAAAACCTCTTTCAGTTTGTTCTCTTTGATGATCAGTCTCAGGATGGTTCTACTTGCATACCACAGGTGTATTTCACATGATTACAAGCCATTTGGTTACATTCTTTGAACTCACATTTTTTAAGGCATTACAGTTACCTTGATTTTGACATCTCTTTTGTCTAATGGTATTGGTTGTTTCTCGTTCGGGCTTACACATATCGGTGTGAGAATGGCAGGGTCTCCCTGATCCTTTTTGAAATTTTTGTGTTGCCTATCGGCAAGACATTTCTGATGTCATGTCGATTGAATTTTTCATACAGGCTGCTGTCGGCAAGACTTCTCTTTTGTTTCGGCGACAGAGAGTGATCCCTATCGGCAAGTGTTACACCGTCGAAATAGGGCCATAGCGAATTTGGTATGTCACACCAATCGGAGATGAAATGGAAACACATCAGCAAGAGTTTAAGGCTTCGGCAAAGGGTCATAGCGAAAAGGGTTCAGTCTCGTTGACATCACTTCTGGGGTTTCACTTCAGCCAGACATTTTTCTTTCGGCATGAGGTTATAATGGATGTGCAATGTCACACTGATCGCCGTTGGAAAATTGCATATCGGTAGGAGGTCTTAGTGATTCTGTGGTGTCTTAGCGACTCAAAGTGGATAAAGTGTTTTGATATGACATAATGCATTCGTTATGACTTCTCCCCGACTCTGATGGGTCATGGCGAAAGTGATTGCTAAGGGGAATGACTGGCAATTTAATTTCCTTTGGCAGGACTATCTAGATGTCTCAGCGACCAATGTGTATCAAGTGGGCTCTCGACAAAAAAAAGACTTGTCTACATGATGTCTCACCGATTTTGTCTAGTCACAACAATACACGAGATGGATGGGAATATTGGTGAAACTTAGAGCAATCTATATAGTGTCTCCCCGACTATGTATTTTCTTGGTGACTTGGAAATGACAAAGATCTTCGGCATGACATAATGTATTCGATATGTTGTTTCCCTGATATCACAGTGTTACAACGAAACTCAAAGGATCATTTCAACAAAGTCATCGGTGGAATTGAAAGAATGATTAGGGCAAACATTTTGAGTTTATTCCTTTGTTGGGTATCGAACCCTAGCCACCACCATTGTTATCTACCTCTCTAATGTAACTTATATGGCCGTTTCCTAAGGTGTTGAGTATAAATGAGAGCTTGACCTATTTTTGGCATCGAATCTCTGGAGTTCATTTGAATGCTGCTCAAACAGGTATCTTTATTTGGTATGTTCTTTTAGCCATTGGTAGTCCTTGGGAATTATCTTGTTGTCTGGAAATCTCTTTATGGTTGGAGACATTTCTTTGCACGGTCAGATCTTTGAAAAGCTTTGTTATATTGTGACAAAGTATTTGCAGCCTTTTGGATAGGCATTACTCCTGCAAACATTTACTATTTGGCATCATTCTTCCTGAAAATAGTATGAGGTTTCAGTTTCCTTTTGACCTCATATTCTTTGAATATTTTCTTTATGGCAGACATACTGGAAATTTTGTATAAAAACCAGAGTTGTAAACACTGTTAAGGCTTTTTGTTGTGATTCGTGAATATTGTTCTTTGGCTGTATCAAAATGTATTGAAAAACTCTGTATTAAAAATTTGAAAAAAAAAGATGCAGAGATACATTATAATATTCTTTTCTATGTAATATTTTAAGGATTCAACTGTTGAATTCTTAGGGTATTAGGTAGACAAGAAAAATAGAGAGTAATGAGCTTAACTGAAAATAGAGAGATCCTCTGAGATTTTATTATTGTTCAAAAATATAATTTGAGGGGTTGGTGCTCCTTGAGATAGATATCTCTAAACGAGGGGTTGGTGCTCCTTGAGTGGGTGCTCAGAAATCATCCTTTACGGAATTGTGAACAGTTGATTAAAGGATTAAGCTAGGAAGGCATTTGAGGAGTGGTTTTTATACCCCAGGAGGGTTTTCCACTCAGTAAAATATTGTCTCTTTGTTCATCTGAGTTCTCACTACTTTTCTGTGTTGTTATTGTTTCAGTTCACTGTTGGGTTATTACTTTTCTCAATTCTATTTATGAATGATTACATTCAACTCATGAATGCATTAATTAGAGTAATATTGAGATCAAATCTTAGCTATGTTTTTGAATTTATGCAAATGAGTCAAATCTATTAAGACATTGATTCACCCCCCACCCTCTCAGTGTCATTTTAACTCCAACACACATACTCTACTAATAATGCTTTCATTTTCAAGCTTTAGATTCTTTATTTGGTTGAGTAAAAATATTACCTGACTTTCTTGATGACAAACACTGCCAGCTAATGGATCAAAAGTGTTGGAAATACTAACCAACTGCTGCTCAATATCTTTCACCTACTTCTCATTTGCCTCAGTAAATTTTGACAAGATTAAGAAAGACTTGTACACTTTTCCTCTATTAGATATAGCACCTTGAATATTCTTTATGCAAGATCTTAACAAATTTTTGTCTTTGGAAATCAGTTCAATTAGACTACCAATTCCCTTCCCCTTGAACTCCTTTTGCACTTTAACTAGAGATTATTTCTCAAAAGATTCAAAATGAGAATCTACAAAGTTTATTAACTTCTTAAACTCATCGAAGGAAGAGCCTAATGGTTCCATAACATAAGTAGGCATCAATTTCAGTAGGACTCCAGATGCAAGTTTTAGTAGTTCACTATCCTCAATGTGAGATTTCAATATCTTCTCATTGGCTTTTGTTTGAGCAATTTTGACAACTTTTAACATATGGATTGGAGACAGTGTAGATAGGTTGATTGAAATTTCATCTAACTCAGGATCTGACTCATCTGATTGCTCCAATAGAGATTCCTTCACCTCCTTTATTCTCATTTCTTTATGCTTTTCTTTTTCAATCTTGGATTCAGCTTCAAAATTAACTTTAGGAATTTTAGATTCTTCAAGATGCACCTTTGTTTCTTCAGCAACCACCTCAATTTGGACCTTAGTCACCATAGGTGTCTCTGAGTTTTCCACATGGGAAGAAGTCAGAATATCCTCAAATCCTGGAGGATCAGACACATTCATGTTTCCTTCTTATGATTCATTTATCTTCACATTTACTTCCTCATTGCCTTTAACATGTTCAGTATTGATCTCCTCAAAATTTATCTTTTCCTTTGACAAGAATTCTTCCAAAATTATCTTAGTTTCACTGATAACATCATTAGTATCACCAATCATGAGTTTATTTACTCTTGACTTGCTTCTGAATTCCTTTTTAACTTTTTGAAGAAATAAATCCATTTCTTCAATTGTCATTTTTGGGCACAAATCAGTAAGAACTCTTTTCCTCAAATTTTCCTCCTCTGTTTTGGCACTCTCTCTCCTAGATTCCAAAGCATTCTAAAAGCTTGTGGGAAAGCCAAACATGATTTCAACAAGATTTTTATTGAAAACATTCAAGTGCTTAACTATAGCTTCTTCAAGAATCTTCTTACCAAATTCATCAAAAGTCTCATACAGGTCACAAAGTGGCATGAGATTTCCATCTTTTACTACTACATTTTTAACTTCTTCAACAGACATGCTAGGCTTGTCAACTTTGGTCTTTTTCTTTGCTTCACCTTTTTCGGAAGGTTTTCTCTTGTTTAGTTTGAAAACATGAGTCCCAGTAGCCTTTATCTCTCTTACTACTTCTTATGAGTTAGTTTCTTCCTCTTCATCTGCGGATACAACTTTGTAAGTTCTTGAGCTTTTATTCTTCTTCCTTCTTCCGAAGGCTTCAACTTGATTTGACTATATTGCAAGGGAACTCCTAGTAGTTCTAGTGTTAGCAGAAGATGTTCCCGAACCAACAGATTCAACCTTTTCTTTCTTCTTAGCTACTTCAGCTTCATCTCTTTGCCTTCTAATTTCTTTCAATTTTTCCATAGGAAGACCCATTCTCTCTGCAAAAATTTTGTTGCTATTCTTACCTTTCTAATTGACATGGGTTTTCTCAATTCTAAATGAAATTGTAAGCTTGCATATGAACCAAAACTTTCTTCATCCTGATCCAATGGATAATTTAGTAGATGTTATGCATACATCCTCAGAATTTTTTCATCTACTTCATAACCCATAGGCATGATCCAAACTATTCTAGGATCAATAGCTTCCATATGACACTGGTCAATGTCAATCATGAAGCATATAGTGTCTTTATACTGTTCCACTATTGTGGCAAAAATTCTCTCTCTGGCATGCATCAAATTTTGGAAATTTTTAAAATGTCCCCATAGGATTGTGTTGCGATTCTATCAATCACCAAGTCCACATAACATATCCTAGATCTAAACAACTACCGACATATAATTATGCCATTGGGCTTTACCAACTCCTGGTATCTCACCCGTGAAGTAGAAATACAAATAGATTAATAGGTTTCCGAATTTGAATACATTCTTCTTGTCCTTTATTTTTCTCAGATTCTCCAATAGTTAACCTCTAAGCAACTCGCATAGATCATAATCTGCATTTTGTTTGATCATTTCATATGTTGTATAGAAGGTTGTGTCGGATACAAAATTCTCCTAGCTCATGTGGTAAATCTTGTAGCCTATAACCATAGATGCAAACTTTACATCAACTTTGGCAATATGATCTATTGTCATTGCACTTTTGTCCCAATGCAAGCCAGTCGCTTTAGTGAACTCATCATTCTTCACCAATTTCAAAACTAGAAGTCTACCTGTCGAATTTAAGCCTGTAATTGCACAAATAGCTTCCTTGGAGATTTTGAATGACACATCTAACCACATGAATTCATCATGGACACAACTTAGTATATATCGAACCCATTCATCTTCTTCAAATATAGGGAATTTCATGAATTACACAAATTTCTTACCTTCTAGGGTTTTGAATTCTAGTTTCACAATATAATCTTCTTGAACTATGTGATGAGAATACAATTCCAATAATTGTGAACTACCCAATTCTTCAATATTTGTGTGCACATATGCCCTAATATCTTCAATGTGTAGAACTTCATACGGAACCGATGAAAATGCACCTAATGGCTCTATATCTATGGACTTATACAGATGCCATTTGAATTTTTGGCCCAACCTATCCTTAACTTCGATTACCAGAGGAGTAGACATAATTGTGAGCACACAAATTTACAGGTTTTGCAATAAATACCTTTTGGAGACGAAATGGAATTTGATCGCAAATTCTCCTCTATGCTTGAATCTTTCTCAATTTGGCAATGATCACCTTCGAGCTCTCCAAAATTCTTTCCTTTGAATTCAATATGAAAAATGAGGGTGGGAGCCATTCTTTTATTGTCCTTAAACCTAACTCTTTACTTTTGCAATAAATGCCCTTGCCCTAACTCAATCGGTTTACTGTCTTTTATGTTCCGAGACAAATAATTCTTATGAGGATCTCCAATATTCTTCATTAATGTTGTAGATTCATTTCATAATGTTTGAGAAGTATCAAATTTCCTACTGGACTCATCCGAATTCTAGTACCAATCACTTGTAGGGGGTTTAGGAGTTTTTCTTAACAACTCCCCCTATGGTAGAGACCTATAATTAATTTCCTGAGGAATTACTAGAAGTGGCTTTTGGTGTGGATCCATTTCCTTCAACAAATGGATTCTTCTTAACCCATTTCTTTTGCATTTTATTCTTGATCTCATCAGTAGTAACTTTCCCTTTTCCTTTAACATCCAATTGCATGTTCTATTTTACTGGACCTCTTATGTTCCAACATAACCTAGAAGTGTGACCAAATTTGTTGCAGCTATAGCACACAACACTTCTCTTTCCAGGCCAATTGTTCCACTGACTTTGTCTTGATCTACATTGATTAACAATATGTCCAAATCTATTGCATGCATAGCATCTGACATCTCTATGAAAGTTGTTCATCATAATTTTGCATTCACTTGACTTATGACCATACTTATAACAATTAAAACAATGACCTGAGAATGATGATCCACTTGTATTCATCCTACTCCTACACTGAGAAGCCAAACGACCAAATTTGTTGTAGGCATAACAATAGCCATTAAATCTTTGAGTATTAGGTTGTCTTACTAGATTTCTTCTAGGTCCATTCATCTGATTTCCTTGTCTGGAATTCCTTTGTCCAAAGCTCCTTTGTCTAGATCTGGAGCTTTCTCTTTCTTCATATCCAAGACCTTGTTGGTCACCATTAGTCCTCTGTCCCTTGATTAGTTCATCAAGTTTGGTTGAGCTTGCTTTGAATTTTTCTTTATATTCATTTGTAGTAGAAAGTCCATCTCTGAGATTATCAAGTTGCTTTTCAAGATCCTCTTCATTGTTCTTGGATTGCTCCAATTCATTATCTAGTTGGTTGCACTGTTCAAAATTTTCTTTCAAATATTGTGCAAGCTTTTCTTCAATCTTCTTCCTGTCCTCAATCTCTTTGGTCATTATCATCATGAAAGATTTTGTCTCATGCTTCAAGGCAGTATTTTCTTGGGAAAACCTTTCACATTCTTATGTTTTCTCCTTCAATGTCTAACTGATTTGTTCGTCTTCCATGGTATTTCTCTTTTGTTTGAGTTGAACACATAATTCCTTTCTTTTCTCCTTTGATTCATTGATCTTTTCTTTCAATGATTGGATGAATTTTTCTACATTCTCAAGATTTTCTTGCAGTTCCCGGATCTTAGATTTTGACTGGTCAAGATCATCCAATGCCACCATAAGTTGTTGTTGAAGATGACTTGTATCCATTGAGAACACTTTCCAAGATCTCCCAAGATGTTAGACTTCTTTCAAGGGACTAGCTCTGATACCAATTGTTGGAAACAAGCAACACTGAGAGCGGGGTGAATTAGTGTTCTGCAAAAAATAACTTTATTATTCTTACCTTTAATCCACTTAGAACATTTAATCAAAAGTAATATATAGAATCAGAAAGAAAGAAACCACAAAGCCATAACACAAGGATTTTTACGTGGAAACGCTGTTAGGGGAAAAACCATGGTGGATGGCCAATCCATAATAAGTTTTGAGTATACCCAAAAGAAGTATTACAAAATGGGAATGCACTTGCATTTAGGCTCACTACCTAAAGCTTACTACTCAAAGGGATGGGCTCACTACCCTTACAATGATTTGGATTAGATCCATAAGAAAATGAACTGAATGGATAACATCTACTAATGCTTCATTACAGTTCCGGTTAAGCTTTGATGACAAACTTCTATCCTTTTGACTAATAGCAAACTTCTGCTCTACTCTAATTAAGTTTGCACACAAAAATCCTTATGCGCAAGTGAAACTGCACATGATATCACTCAAATACTCCTTGGATGTTCGCAACATACACCAATACACCTTTTTCATTATGCAAAATGAATTAATCGATCATCTAAATATATCTGCGACTAAGGGTTTAATCGTTACAAGTCGACTCAATAAAACTTAAGAATATTTGCAACTGGTTGGCCCAAAACATGAATAATTTAGATGTGTATTCAAACAAGTTGGCTAGTCCATAGCTAGGACCCATAATTAAACATTTGAACACGAAAAAATCTTTGATTATTTTGCTTAACACATCCACAGTGCGCCACATTCACTAAGTCAGCTACAACAAACAAATAGACAGAAAGTATCCTACCGGACCTCCAAACTCATACTGCACGCCGCAAAACTCAATAATAAGATAATCCACATGCTCATCAAGCAGTTCCAGAGATCCACAACACAAAACGATGATCTAGTGAAGCTGTATGACTGGATACCATGTTTCTCAAGTATTTTGTCGGTAATACATAGTATTTTACTTTATCTACCGGTATGACTAGATACTGAACTATGGATCATGGGGATGACTTTAGTTTCCATCAATGAAAATGCTAGAAGCCATATTCCAACAGATGAATTTTGTAAAAAGAGGAAGAAAGAGAGGAAGGATGAAGGATGGAAGAGACGTTAAGTTACCGGGAAAATTGAGAAAGGTGTAGGTGAACAAGGTGGAAAGATGGATTATGAATGAGAATTGGACACAAAAATGTTTATGAAACATTTCTTTCCTACCCTAGGTGTTTGATGTAGGAGCATCTAGGGCCAGAGAGTGATCTTGCATCAAGTTGAGTTATTCCACTCAATACGGGCTGAGTTCAAGCTTGTAGAGCAATCAGTGTGCAGAAGGAGCTATTTCATTTTTTGGCATACAATCTATTGGCTTATCGACATGACTAATGGTCATTGGCAAGACCTTTTTTGTTGTCCCATTGACATACCAATGGTGGGAAGTAGTGATAAGGATGCGGTGGAGTTACATCAACAGGCAACTAACATATCGACAAGATGACATTTGATGTCCCATCAACAGACTGATGTTGTTGGTAGTGATAGCAAATGGAGTTCACTAGCATGAGACTTGGATTTTAGAGGGACCATGTTCTATGTCCCAATGATGACTCGATGCTAGATAGTGTAATGGGGTTGCATTCATTAGAGAGAGGCAGGTTATTCGGTGAGACAATCATGGATGTATCTTTGACATTCCGACAGACTATGCGATCATTTCTTTGGGGTGGCTTCGTGTGTTCAATGGCATACATTTGGAAGTCCCTCCAATGGGCTGACAAGTGATGGAAAAAAAATTCATTTGTGACGAAGAGAAGTTTGGAGGTCTCTTCGACAAAACGGTGGACAGGAAAAAATACGACAATGAAGATGACCATGGTGGGACCACCAGGGAAGTGACAGAGATGGAATTCAATAATGTGTATGAACAACTAGAAAATGGTGATAGGATGATTGGTAATTCACATCCTTGTTGCAAATTACAAATGGTGACAAGGATAGCGATCGATGGCAGTGGCAATTTTAGGGAGACACACATAGTTTGGTGTGCGATCCTTCGATGTTTGTTCGATATTTTGACAAGGCTATATCATTGTGACTTTATGGTTTTGAAGGAAGATGATCCAGAGTCTTGGCGAAATTCTGGTAGGATGATGAGATCAATAATATGGGGATAGCTTGAGATGAATGGTCAATGATAGTGGATAAAAAATGCAGTCACAACACTTGGTGAGGCAAGATTTGATGCCATTCCACATCATTTTTGTGGAATACATGTTCATTGGTCAACAATTGGAAGCTACTAATAATGAGGTAATTGCATGGTGATGCTATGACATAGGAGTGAAGAACGAAAAGGGTGACATGGAGAAGGAATACAATATATAGATATAGGGAGATAAGAGAAGGGGTAGGTGGTGGCAGAGTAGCCCATAGTATGAGAGATTGGTAAGAAGAGAGAGTCGACCAGAACAAGAGAGAGGAGTTAGTGAAGTTAGACTAGTGAGAGTCTAAGGTGAATCTGGTTTAGATTATCAGATGATGCAATGAAAGCCCATTCAATGGCATGTGTTGATGTAATGTTATTTTAGTAATAAAAGAACACTTTGCTTTACTATTGCATTTTCTATAGACAAACCTATGTTGTTGTGAGTTTGAGCTTGTAAGTGGTAGAGCCAAGCGTGCTCCTTCATCAAATAGTATATAGCAATGGTGACTTACCTCTTCCTTCCACCAAGACCAAATTCTGATTTTTTGGTGAACTAATTTTCTCTGGTTTATTCAATCTTTCCCTCCATGCTTCTCCTCTTTTACAAATTATTTTCATTGAGTGCATATCTAAATTTATTTCTTTTAACCCAAATGCTTCTACAAATTGCTTTCGCATGAAATCTCAAATTTGTAACTTCAATAAATATAATTATGTCATGATATGACATCATGTATCAAAAGAGGGGTTATTAAATGTTCTGATTATTGCTCCCCCTTAGCCACTTCCTGAATTAATTTTTTACGAGAGTATTTGCAATGGAGGATGACACAAAAAATACTGATGATTCTGATTCACCTTGCTTAGGTTTTCCTTCCTTTCTCCAAATTCTTTCCATTTCTTTATTCACTTTTGTTGGATCAAGATTAATGACTGGTTCACATCTCTTTACCGGATTACTACTTCTCATGTTTCTACTTCTATAGTCTCTAGCATAAATTTTTGGATTGCTACAATCATAACACACAACATTCTTCCATCCAAATTTTCTTTTATTCAATCTATATTTGCACTGGTTAGCCTTGTGTCCAAATGAATTATAGTGATAACAATAGCCATTGAATGAATAAACTATCTTATTCAACTTCTGATTTTATATAATATTTATTTTTTTGTTCAATTCTTTTGCACTCAAAACATTGACCAAAGAATGATAAGGTATTTATATCCATTCCATTATTCAGTTCTTCTTTCTTTTCACAATCTTTTGTCCTATGTCCAAATTTATTGCAAGAATAATAGACACCAATAAAAGATAAATACCTTTGAGCATTAGGTTGTTTGATGGGAATCCTTCAAGTATTTCTCCTTGGATTCTTGAATTGTCCACCATTTCTTTGAATTTTCATGTTAGGAGATTGATTTTCCTTTGAACTTTGTCCTTCAAACCCTAAACCACTTTTATCCATAGCAGGTCTCTGAGAGTTAATCAACTCATCAAGCATTGCAATTCTTTCCTTGAATTTATCCTCATGTCTTTTTTCCTTTTCTAGATCTGATTTTAGAATAACCATTTGTTGCTCAAGCTTTTCACATTCATCCATCTTCCTTTGAATTTCAGCTTTCTAACAATCTTCAATCTTTCTCTTTTCTTCCACTTGTTCTTTTAGTCTGATGATGTCCTCATCTACTTTCTTTAATTGATCACTGAGTTCTCCATATCTTTCCCTCAGATTCTTAATACATTCATTTTCTTCCTTCAGCTTATCCTTCAAATAGTTATGTTCTTCTACATGTCTAGTAGAGATCACTTCTGGAGGAATAAGAAAATTTGTATCTTCCATGTATTTGAAATTCAGGACATTCCCCAAGTTTTTAGGCTTCTCCAAAGGAACCAAGATCAAACACCAATTTTTGAACATATAGAATACTATGAGGGGGGGATGAATCAGTATTCCATAAAACCATTCACATAAAATCCATTTAAGCATTATCACAAATCTAACTGAATCAACAAGAGAAAACATCAACACACATGAACACTAGTATTTTTACGTGGAAAAACCAAAATGGGAAAAACCAGGGTGAGGGTTAGCTTAAAATATAATATATCTAGATATAGAATATTACAAGGGCTCACTGCCAAGACTCATTGTCCTTGAAAGGCTCATAGCCTAAAGTAAATACAAAATGGTCTGGCTCACTACCAATATACAAAATGATATGGCTCACTACCAAAATATGAACTGATGAAATGCACCTTCCTTTTGCTAGGGTTCAGTTTCGATGAAGCACAATACATAAGTAACACACTTATCTTCTCATCCATACAATTTTGTACATACACATTCTCATCTTTGTCTTCATGTATCTTTCACACACTCTACTTCTTCTCTACTTCTTTCTCTACCAAAAATGTCTTATATATATCCCTATTCGCTAATTAGGTCATCCTAATTAGAGAAAAATTAAATCACAATCAACATACTCATCTTCGCATATAAGCAGTCGACATGGACCTACGATAGATCCCTTTATCATTTGCAATACATATAAAAACTTCTCAATATTAATACATAATTAGGTCAACTAGAGTTAGACCAAAAACTCCAAACATATATGCAATCCATCAAATGTGTAGCACAAAAACTTGTTAGCATATTGAATTCTCCCTTAGACAACATCGAGCTACTTATCTTCAACAACACATTGTAAGATAATCAAGTATGAGAAAATTCAGAATCTCCAACATTAGTGTACTGTATGAAAACTCATTGTAGACTATAGATTAAAATAATGTCATTCATATCTTCCAAATGCCTACACATATCATTATGAAAATACAATGTACAATGCATCTTGTAGTCTCAAATCTATGTACAAAGTCCTATGATAAATTTTTTTGAGATAGAATCTGGACCAAAAACTAACGTACAAAGCTAGTGTATAAGTATGACACTATTTTCAAGACTACTGGTAACTATACCTTTCCAAGAATAGAGCCTAGTCAGCTAGAACAATGTCAGTAGATGCAACTGATAATAAGATAGAACATATTATAAGATTCTTTTTGGAAAAATGAAGAAGAACATCTCATTTTGTTACTTTTTGTTTTTCATTAGTGTCACCATGATATATGAGTTGCAACTACAAGATCAAGACTAAATTTACTCTGGTATTCTAGTCTGGTATCTGAACCGGTATTTTGCTGAAATCCTTCGGTATTTTGGTTCGCATTATTTTCTGGTGAGCATTGTTGCTTGTATTTTTGGGAAATCATTTACTGATGTTGGGAGCATGTACTCTTGAGACTTCACATATCTGGTGCTCGTACAATTTTTTTTCCTTTTAGTTTGAAATCTATTCCTAGCCGACTTCCTTAGTGAATTGTGCAAAGGTGAAAAATACTTTTGTTATGCGGATATATGTTCGACCTATTTTAAGTTTGTGCCAACTTGTTGAAGTATGTGGGTTATCCTTTTCAAAGCTTGTAGCCAATAGATTGTATTTTTTTTGGTAAATATGAAGTGTATCTAATTAGGCTAACCTAATTGATGCTTGTGAAGAAGATTGGGTATATATATAAAACAGACAGTCTTTGAAGAAGGGTGTGACTAGTGTGTAGAGAAGAAAAGAAGTGAAAACATAATGAAATGTGTTAAGTCCGTTTACTGAGCTACATTGGAACTGAATCTACACTTATTAGGTGTACTCTGTCAGTTCATTTTTTGGCTGAAAGCCATTTAATCGTTGTAATTATGTAGGCAATGAGCCTTTATTTCTGGACAGTGAGTCCTAGTAGTGAGCCACCCATTTTGTAATATTCTATAACCAGTTATACAATATTGTGAGCTAACACTCACCGTCATGTTTCTCATTTTGGGTTTTCCACGTAAAAATCCTAGTGTTCTTGTGTTCTCTGATTTCATGTTCTATTAATGCTTTTATTTATTTATGCCAGTGTTTACATTGGTGTAATTGGATGTGTATACGTCTAAAAATGGTCATGATTAAGCTTGTTAATTAATTAATTATGATTTATTTAATTAATTCCTCTAATGTCATCTACATATAAATAAATTTAAATTATTTATTTATATCGTTCATCTTCTAAATTCTTCTACCTTAAATTAAATAAATAATTTTATTTAATTGCTAACATTTCTACCCTCGCTTAAATTAAATAAATTTTTATAATTTATTTATATTTAATTATCATTTGGTTCTAAAGTTTAAATATTTTTGAATATTTGAATAATGGAATATTCTCCGTCCCATAATTCAATTTAAATATTAAATATTTTATTTAATATTTCCTCACCCTAATTTCATTTTTAAACAGAATTAAATATGAGTTATTTAATTATGTAGGTTGCCATTTTCATCTCCACTTCCAAATTAAATAAATTTATTTTATTTAATTTATAACTCATGCTAACTCACCCTTCCAAATTCGCATCTCATCCTTCGAAATGGAAGTTTCCCTTCGAAACTCAATGACGAAATTGAAAGAAAAGGGGAAACCTTCCATCCTTCTCTTCCACTTTCAAAGATCTCCCACCATCCGATCAAACAAGCTTAATCCGGACCATCGATCGATTCAGCCAATCAAATCCATTCGAAAACTCTATAAATTCTGCACAAATCCAAGCCTTGGTTACACTTTGTATACTCACTTATGCGCATACACACGAAGTTCACCGCAATCAGCATTGCATTCATATCAGTTCCAATATCACAACAATCTTCTCATCTTAGCATAGCATTTTAGCATATTATGCATGTTTTAATCTCGTTCTTTAGTTGTCCTTTTGTTGAGCTTGATCTGCTGATCTGAGAGCTATCTGGAAACCAACAAAATGCTGAAGTTAGAGGAAGATAAGATGGTTTCGAGAAGCTGCTGTTACGGTTTGCATATTCTGTTTTCCTTTTCAGCTTTTCTGATTTAATGTCTTATTAATATGTGTTTGATTTTTATTTAAATTGATCCAATATTTCACTCACACATAAAATGGCAACCAGGGCTCGAACCCTAATTAACATTTTCGTAAGTTTGTTTTGTTTCCGTTTGGAATCGGCTTTTTAGGAAAAATTTGGTGTTTAGGCGCATTCAAAATTTTCTGACGCGCATACGGGGATTTTTAACTTTTAATTTTGTAGGATTTCAGAGCGCATCCCGTGACTATTAACGCGCATCCCGTACTGTTAACAACATCTCGTGACTGTTTAGGCGCATAGAGTAAATGTTTGTGCGCATATAGTCTTCCTTTTCGCATACACAGTAACTATTTTAAAACATTTAAATCTTTCTTGCAGCGCATCTAGTTTCTGTTTAGGTGCATATTGCATTTGTTTGCATGCATATAGCATTTGTTTAGGTGCATATCACATTTGTTTGCGTGCATATAGCATCTATTCCAACGCATTTAGCTTTTGTTACGACAAATATATTTTTTGGCCCATAGAGCTTCTGTTCGGGCGCATATAGACTGTAACAAAATCACAGAATTCTGAGTCTGATGCCTTCCACAAACATAATTCTTTTTCTTTTTCTCAATTCTAAAATGAAGCAATCCTAGGATAGCCACATATGGATAAAATGAAGCAATCTAGGATAGTCACCAAACAATGATTTATGCAATTAAAATTGAACAATCTATTTTTTTTAGTGAAGCAATATCTTCACTTAGACTAGATCATTGTGATTTGGAACTTAAAAAGAACATCTGCTTGCTTTGACTGTGGCAATAGGTCTATGCTCTCCCCTTAACTGGGTGATCAGAATACCAGACTTGCCTTTTCATTTCATGAATTTTACTGCTTTAATTACATCCTGTAGAGAGCCTGCCGTAGTGGGAAAAAGTACTCACCCTATGGGAAAGACTCAAGTGGGTTCAAGCCAAAGCCAGGCTATTCTGCCCCACTATAAAATTTAAAGAAAATTTGGGGAAACCCTCTTTTTCCGGTAGTGTGCAAGATAACCATCCCTAAAGCCTTTGTTCTAAAGGTTGGGAGGTCTCCTGAGGGAGTTTATTATTGCTGCACCGAATGGAAATCCTTACTACGAACCTAGTGTAGTGGCCAGCCGAGTCAGTTTCTGAACATTCTAATAATCATAGTGCAAGGGGAGGGAAGAATCTTCCCCCAAGATACTCACCATATAACTGCCAAGGATGGTTTGCTCAGGGGATCTGGTATCCACTTTCGTAACTCTGAGTACGCGCCTGGAAAAGAAAAAACACGGGCGCCCCTTCGGGGGTGACATGGCTGTGTGAGTCGACGCAATTTTAAGATGTGGGTTGTTGATTACTAGAATGACCTACTTGAGCATTTAAGAGTGAGTCTATCTAAATTGTCTTTCATTGTGCAAAACCTGTGAAAACATTTGATGAAAAACATTTCCTTGATCAAACACTTCATGTTAATATAGGGCTTTAAGAACAACTGTTTTCAAAAATGTTTGTTGTGTCTTCCATTACATTAAATTCAGATAAAGAGATCATCCAAAAGGAACATGAAGAACAACAACTGAAAGCCACTTAAGAATTTTTCATACCATTGGTTCAAAAATATTCCCAATACTTTTCCCATGCTTAGGGATTGGAAGTCAACAAAGTTTCCGAAGAAATCATTGTCTAAAAGAATCAGAAAACCCAAGAAACCATTAGGATACAAGCAAACACTGAAAAAGAGAAAATTCTTGTACAAAAGTTGACAAGTATTGCTTCACTATCGAGGATTTCTTCACAGATATCAGGATTTTGTTAGAGGATTCATTGATGAATATGTTGTAGATCCCTTAGATTCTCGAGCTCATTATCAGAGATTAGCTCTATCACAATGGCATAATCATAACCAACCTCTTGAGTTTGACAACATACCCCAACCTTCCATAGAATATCCTTCATACCCTAGCCATATTCTTCAAAGATCTTGAGAGAATTTCTTTAAAAATGAAGATCAAAATCTTTTAGAGTGCACCTTTCAAAACAACTTTCTAATTTTTGGTTCAACTTCCCCAACAGGATTCTGAAATCCTTCATCAATTGGAAGCCACAATCAATAAGTTAGGAGCATCCTTGATCATATCATAAGATTCCATATGTTATTGGATCAAGATATCATCACCATCGCACTTGTCAAAACCGTGATCTAAGTTTAGAGGAAATTTTCAAAAACATATGCCTATCTCCACAAGATCTCAACACAATAAACTGAAGGATACAATCCAAAAAGAAAGTCATATTCAAAACACTCAAGAGGAAGGAGAAAGTAGTAATCCCTTTTCAGCATAAATCAAAATCCACTTTTTAACAAAAACATGGACAATAGAGAAGAAAATCCGTTCCACCAATACAAAGACATGAATAAAGCACCAATAGATAGTGATGAGGAACAAGATGAGGAACATCTTAGAGAAGCTGAGCAAGATCCAAAATTCCAAAAGCCATTGAAAAGATCTTGCAGCGAGATAAAGAAAAATATTTTTGCTATCTAGCCGAACAAGGGGCTAAATTGCCTCATGACTTTGACACTGAAAACTTGAAAAACAAACCTGAAGAGACACCCCTTTCTAATCTTAGTGCCTTGACCCAACAAATCAAGGCACTTCAAGGACAAGTTAGAGAATTACAAGGGGGAACAAACACAAAGAAATACACTCTCAAGGACATTTGTCCTTATCCTTTCGACAAAGTTTAAACATGATTCCTTTTCCCAAGCATTGTGAAATGATAAATTTGAAAACCCCATGGGAAAATGGATCCAATCGATCAGTTAGAGACTTCACTGTCCTGACATTGGAATTCGCTCACGAAGATACTTACTTGATGCGACTGTTTCCTAGGAGTCTTGGAGTACACTCTATGGAATGGTTATCTAAGATCACACCTCCCGTCAGAACATTTGAAGAATTGATCAACCTATTCATATCACAATATACTTACAACATACAACATCAGATCACCATGATAGATCTTTGTAAAGTTGCACAGAAACCTGGTGAACCTTTCATTACATTTCTTCAAAGATGGAGAAGAATGTTTGCCAGATATCCACGTCTTGTTCCTGAAAAGGAAAAGATGGTTACTTTCATCAACAGTTTAAATTCAGAAATGAGCTATCACTTGAACTTACATTGTCCATCTTCTTTTGAGAAAATGAACTTTTGGAACTTAACCATTGAAAATGCTTTGGTCAAAAGAGTAGGAATAAAACATGACAAAGAAAATCCTAATTCATTGCGGTATCACAATAATCAGGACAAGTCCAAATTCTGGACTCGCAACAAAAATATGGTGAACGATGGTTCCACACAAACTCATCATGCCTCGACCAAACCATTTGTCCTCAGTACTCCAAACAGTCGCAACAAGCCATGTCAACTCGATTGTAATCTACAAATAATCCTCCTCCTCAGAGGAACAATACAAATCATCGACTCTACTCCCCATCAAGGGACTTCTTCACAATCTCCATTACTTGAATTTTGATAACAATCAAAATTCCTTGCAAAACACCTCGAATTCAAAGCTAATATTTATTTTCATTCTTCTCGAATAGAAGAACTTTTACTTCATTAAGACAATCCTTAGAAAAAGCACTCAAAGAGTTGATGGCCAAAAATGTCATTACTTTCATGCCTCAACTTGAATTATGATTGAAGTGTACCTCCAAACATCATGGAATGAGGCATACTAATGTGATTATCATCGGTGTAAAGGTCATCGCACAAACAACAAACAAGCCTTGAAAAATGCAATTCAAGACTTAATTGACAATGAAATCATTACAGTAGAAGGAAATCAACCCTTTTTCATTGATGGAAAAGCATTCCGCAATCCATTGCCTAATTATCAAAAGGGTGAATCTTCTGAAAAAAATGTGAATCATATCAATGATGATCATATAATCAACCATCTCTACGCAGACGACGAGCGGGTAAATGTCATTAAAGTCAACACTAAGGTGGAATATAGAGAAGTAGCTTCCAACAACAAGAGCGCAAGCCAAAGTTGTCTTAAAGGGCGCCTGGAAAAATTCCACTGAACCTCCACCTCAACATAAATATGATTTGGTTAATCAGCTTCGAAAAACCCCCACTTAAATTTCCATTCTGGAACTATTAAAGATTTCCCCAGTCCATAAAGAAATTCTAGACAAAGCCCTCGTTGAAACTAATGTATCCACTGAATTGGATGTGAATCAATTTCAAGCCATGGTAGGGAATTTGTCCTCACCCACTTGTCTCTCATTCTCTGATAAAGATGATTGTTTCCATAACTCATCCCCATAATTCATCATTGTACTTAGAAGTCATGATCTCACAAGTTTCGTATCAGACGAGTTCTAATAGATGGAGGTGCTGGTTTGAACATGTTGTACCTTGAAGTTGGTCAAAGCCTTAGGATTTTCTGAGGACTCCATTGATTTCCTAAAAGAAGAAAGATTACCATCAATCTTTTGGCTTATGATGATGAAGAAAGAGCATCATTTAATAATAGGTCTTGAAGGGTCTAATCATGCTGCCAATCAGAGTGGGCCCTGTTGAGAAATAAAGATACCATCATCTAACTAAGCAATTTGAAGACCAAGAAAGAAGGATAACTCACCAATAATAGACATTTCAAATTCCTTCTACATTTATTTAGTAAACTTCTTGCACATTTCATCATCTCCACCAAATATTATATCATCAACATATACATCAAAAACAAAAAAATACATTCATCCTCAATATTTGTTTGTCTACGGTACCTTTCTTGAAACCTTGTTGAAGTAAACACTTGTCCAACCTTGCAGACCAAGCCCTAGGAGCTTGTTTGAGGATATAGAATTCCTTTTTTATTCTGTACACCATGTTTGGGTCTTCTAATAACTGGATCCATCAGGTTTCTCTATGTAGACTTATTTGTCCAAATCTCCATTCAGAAAGGTTCATTTGAAATCCAAATGATATACTTTGAAGTCCTTGTGGGATGAAAAGGAAAGAAACATTTTGATTTCTTCCATTCATGCTACCAAAGCAAAAATCTCCTCAAAATAAATTCCTTCTACTTGATAATAATCTTTGAATACTAGGCTTTCTTTGTTTCTTACAACTTCTCCATCTTCATTCAACTTATTCTTAAATACCCACATTGTTCCTATCACATTTTTCTCTATAGGCCTTGGAACTAGTTCCCAAGTATAATACTTCTCAATCTAATTCAATTCTACTTCCATTTCTTGTATCCATCCTTCCTCCTTGCTAGCATCAATGAATGTTTTTTGTTCTATCTTTGATAAAAAACAAAATTTTACTTGTTCATTTGTCTTTGCAAGCCTTCTAGTTAGCACTCCTTAATTCTTATCTCCAATAATCTAATCCATTGAATGATTCCTTTGGACATACTTGGTAGGAGTCTTACTATTCTTTTTTACTATTTCTTCTTTCTCTTCAAATTATTCTGAGGAGGAGGGAGGCATTCGATCCACAATCCTCAATTTCATTCATATTTTGATGTAGATCTTCATCAACCTTAACATTTGTACTTTCCAATATTCTTCCCAATCTTTTGTTGTAGCACCTATATGCTTTACTTTGAGATGAATATCCCAAAAAAATACCTACATCAAATCTTGAATCAAACTTCCCCAAAGCATCTTCATCTCTTCTAATGTAATATTTTCTTGCAAAGACTCTAAAATAATTGACAGCTATAGATCTTTTATACCATAACTCATATGGGGTCTTAGTGTTGTTAAGCCTTAATAAACCTCTATTGAGAATATAGACTACAATAATATGAACTTCTTCTTTCCAATAAACATTTGGAAGATTTTCTTCCATCAACACGGTCCTTTCCATCTCTTGAAGAGTCCTATTCTTTCTTTCCACTACCTGATTTTGTTGAGGAGTTCTAGCACCAGATAGATGCCTCCTTATTCCATGTTCTTCAAAAAAATCATTAAACTCATTTGATGTGAACTCACCTCCTTTAGCACACCTTAAGCACTTTATTTTAGCATTCATTTCATTCTCAACCATTAATTTGAAAATATTGAATCTACTAAAATCATGAAATTTATCTTTCAAGAAAGTACCCATGTCATCCTAGAGAAATCATCAATAAAAAGCATGAAATACCTTTCTCCTTTAAGAATTTTTCTTCTAGAGGGTTTTCAAAAATTATTATGAATCAAATCTAATGGTTTAGAGGAAAAATATGTTGAACACACCTGGATATTGAGAGGGAGGTTGAATCAGTATCTTCACAACTTAAACCCTTCAACAATATGTAGATTCAAACTTTTAACAGGATCAACAATTTATGAATAGATAGAGAACACATAATAAGTCAACAACAATGAAAGATAAAGAAATAAACACACATGCACAAGATAATACCATATTTACATGGAAAACTTGAGGGAAAATCCATAGAGAGAAATATCTCAATATAGGAAGCTCGTTGGTTATGAATTACAATTTTTTTTAAGGTTTACTGCCTAAGGAAGCACACTACTCTTGTACAGACTTGCAAGATAAGGTAAAAAAACTTAGGGAAACATACAAATTACAAGGACCTACTAAAGAGACTCATTGTTTGATAGTAGGATACATGAAAATTTAGAATTAAATCATTTGTCAACACAACACTCTATTGAATGAGGCATTAAATCTCATGTCTCTTCTATTTCAACAATTCACTACTTTATTCCATACTTGCACATCAACCCCACATTGTAACTTATCTTTCAACTAAATTTTTCTTGCATTTATATCCTCCACAAGATCACAAAACACCAATTAGGTCAGCCAAAATGGAATAAAAATAATGATCTCAACAAGTCAACTATAAAAACATAGTGTGGTCCTATCTAGAAGATAGAGAGGACCAAAAAAAATCTTATTACATCTTCCAATATGATCCCAAACAACACACACACTGGTGGACATCAACCCAAATCAACAATAAGGAAATGTGTAGCTTATAATACCAATCGACCCAAAAACACACATGTAACTGAATTTTCTCAATCAAGTTCACAAAAAGATAGGTCAAGACCAAAAGAATCTTAAAAACACTTTATATACTGGTGTGGACCCCAAAAAACATGGCATAAGCAAGATAACAAGCCCTCTTGGCTAGATATCCATAAATTTCTGAGAAAATAAAATCAACATTATATGTGATACCAAAGAGATCAACCATTGATGTGCAAACCAAAAAGAGATGTTTCATCCAACAACACTTCTAGAAACTTCTTTCATACTATCATGCCACAAACAACCATTGAAAACCAAACAAAAGTAGAACACTTCATTCTACAAGCACAGAATACACAACTAAGAGATGGAACATTAATAGACCAACTTATGGTAGAATTAATTACATGAAAACTAAACTAAGGCACTGCACAAAACTTGAGAGCCCATCCACCAAGCCATATGAGCAGAAACATCAATGCAGAGAAATGTGGAGAAATGTAGAGCATTTTTTGGACCAGTCTAGACAACCAACAAAATTGCTAGTACACTGAAAATACAAGAGGCCTCCTTGGAAAACATTGGTGTCCTAAAAATATAGGAATGCAATATCCATAGAACATAAACTTCGAATCCCAAACTACAAGACCATATCTTCAACAATGGAGGATTGCAGAGCATTCTCCCAAATAGCCTTCAAGGAAACTTCTTGTAGCAGAAACTTTCATCAACATGCGAAGACTAGAAACTTTCTTGCAACAACATATACTTCCTTAGGAAGAACAAGAGAGAGCATATAATATGCTAGAGACCATCATCAACAACTCTCCAATATTAGCATTACTTCTAAACCTCATCTTAATGCATCTAATCCTTATCTTAATATATCATCATGATATCATCTCTTTTGACAACAACCATACTCAATACATCTTTACTAGTCATCAAACAAGGCATGACATCCAACCATGAACATCAACAACTCATCCTAAACAAGTCATGACTACATCCAACCATGAACATTAGCAACTCATCCAAATGAGGCATGACTACATCCAACCATGAAAATCAAAACATCATCAATGACATCCAATGCCAAAAACTTGTGCAACAATATTTTCAAGTGTTGAAGTCAATGGTAACCACAATGACAACCAATGCCAACACACACTTGCACATTCTCTCCCTTTGACATCAAGGACAAAGAAAAAAATATCTTCATTTGAATCATCAACACATTCTCCCCCTTTGACCAACAACACCTCTTATTCAAGCAACTATACAAGCTCCCCTTGTCAGTAGCAACCATCCAAATACCTACTCCCCCTGAGTGGTAGCACACATCAATCAAGGAGAAAAGGATATGACATTTATTTCTCCCCCTAGATAGATGCACCTTCTATGCATCTAGTTAGAAAAACGAGGGGAAATAACCCCTAATTTCTATCAGGGATACTCAAAATTATGCTTTGAAAGCACCTTAGTGAAGATGTCTACAATCTGATCCTTAGTAGGCACATACTATAATATGATTTCTTATTCCATAGCCTTCTCCCTTAGAAATTCATACTAGATATAAATGTTTTTAGTCCTTGAATGCATCACTAGATTCTTGGAAATATTTAATTGCATTGGTATTATCACACAATATGGGAATGGGTTCATCATATACCACCTTTATATCCTTTAAGGTTTTCTTCATCCAAAGCACTTGGGTGCAACAAGATGTTGCAGCTATATACTCATCTTTTGTTGTGAATAAGGACACTGAGTCTTACTTCTTATTGAACCAAGAGACGACTTTGTCTCCTAAGAAAAGTGCACTTACACTAGTACTTCTCTAGTCATCCACACATCCTACCTGATTAGCATTAGTATAAGCACTCAAAGAAAACTTATCATCCCTCTTATACCAAAAACCATTATATGGAGTTACCTTCAAATATATGAATAATTTTTACTACCTTCTCATGATTTTTCTTAGGATTAGCTTGATATTTGGTGACCAAACATATTGTATGCATAATATTAGGTCTAGAAGTAGTAAAGTACAATAACCCTCCAATCATAGACCTATAAAAATTTTGATCAACCTCAAGTGACTCATCATTCTTGCTCAAGTGACAACCGATGACCATAGGAGTGCTTACTAGTTTAAAATCCTCCATGCCAAACTTCTTCAACATCTCTTTAACATACTTATCTTGATAATACCATCATTTAGTTTCACAATTTGAAGTCCAAGGAAGAAAGACAACTCACCAATCATAGGCATCTCAAACTCTTTTTGCATCTCTTTTCCAAAATTCTTACACATATTATCATTTCCACTTATGGTGATGTCATCAACATATACAACCTCAACCAAAATCTTGTTTTCCTATACCTTAATGTAAAGATTACTATTGGCAGTACCTTTCTTGAAACCTTGCTAAAGTAAGTACTTGTCCAACTGAGCATACCAAGCTCTAGGAGCTTGTTTGAGTCCATAAAAATATTTCTTGAGTCTATACACCATATGAAAATCTTCTGATAACTAGAAACCATATAGTTTCTCAATATATACATCTTCCTCTAAATCACCATTCAAGAAGGCTAACTTCAAATCGATGTAATAGAATTTCAAATTCTTGTGAGAAGTAAAGGCAAGAAACATCCCTATTGCATCCATTTTGGCTACTGAAGAAAATGTATCCTAAAAATAAATAGCTTCAACCTATGAATAACCCTTACATACCAATCTAGATTTGTTCCCACAACTTCACCGCCTTCATTCAACTTGTTCCAAAACCCACTTTGTTCCTATCACATTCTTATCACTGGTTTGGGAACCAATCCCATGTCTGATTCTTTTCTATCTAATCCCAATTCCTCTTCCATTCCTTCATCCATCATCATTTGCATCAATATCAACAAAGTTCTTGGGCTCTAAACAAATAGTAAACACAAATTCATTTCACTTGCTTTTCTACCTTAGTTCAGTCACACCTTCATTCTTATCTCCAATGGCTTGATCTATTGAATGGTTCTTCTACACATACTTTTTTGGATTCTTAGGAACCTTTTCTTATTATTGTTTCTTCTCTTCTTTCTCTTCTTCTTCTTCTTCAATTTAGGAAGGTATATCAGATCCACAAACCCTTGGTTCTTGTGAGATCTAACACAAGTCTTCATCTACCTTAACATTTATTCTTTCAATAATCTTTCTCAATCTCTTGTTGTAGCATCTATAGGCCCTACTTCTAGTTGAGTAACCAAGAAAGATCCCTTAATCACATCTTGAATCAAACTTTCCATGGTCTTCTTCATCTCTTCTGATGTAGAATTTTCTACCAAAGATCTTGAAGTATGTAATAGTGGGAGGCCTTCCGTACCATAGCTAAGGGGTATTAGTGCTATTGACCCTCAACTACACTCTTTTAAGAAAGTAGACAACAATGTGAACTTCTTCCTTCCAATACATATTAGGCAGATCAACATATTTCAACATATCCCTACCCATCTCTTGGACAGTCCTATTCTTTCTTTCCACCACCCAATTATGTGTAGGGGTCCTAGGAGCATACAAATGTCTCTTAATACCATGATCTTCAAAAAAAAAATTCAAATTCGTTTGAAGTAAATTAACCTCCTCTATTTAACCTTAAGCGTTTGATCTTAGTATGAGTGTTAAATCTGCAATAGACTAACAAGGATCAACAAACAAGTGTCAAACATGTTAGAAACCAAATCAAACACTCCCTATGAGATTCTTTAACGAAATTCAAGAGAAAACATGAAAACAATAACAAACTAACAAAAGATAGCATGCAATCTAAATAGAACTAGCTAAACCTCCATCCCATAGAGGGAGTGGTGCTCCTTTGATGTGGAAAGAAGCTCTTTCCCAATCCCTTTGATATGCTTTGGTAGTTTTTCATGATCCAAGTGTGAAAATGACTCCAAATGGTGATAACTATGCTTGAAAATGATGAAGGTGATGGATTGCTATGAATTGAAATGCCTATAGTGATAATGCATGAAGTTGTGGATCCATATTGTGAAAAGGATGCTTCTATTTATAGAAGCCATGGGTTGAAGAATGAGAAGATTTGATGAATGTGGGATAAAATGGGAGCCAATGAGAATGTGCCAAGTGTCACAATTCTATTGGAGGAAGGTGGAGCATAGTTTAAGAAATGTGTGAGTGGAGGAGGATGAAAGAGAAGTAAATGAGAATGGTTGAGCATTTGAAAGGTTGTAAGAGGAATTGAATGAATTTGGTTGGAGATGTGAGAGGATGTAAGAGAAGTTATTGCATTTATAAGAGAAGTTATTGAAGATGTGAAAGGTTTTTTGAAAACCTTTGGAGGGAAATTGAATGAGAGGTGGTTGAGAGGAATATTCTTTGGAATATGTCATTGTGAGGATAAATAGAGGAATTATTTAATTAAAAGAAATGAATTTCATGTGCAACCTGGCTAGCTGGACCATGGGTTGATTTAACTCTTGAGGAGCAAAACTAGGAGGAAATGATAATAATGATTAGAAAGTGATTTAGGATTAATTAATCTAGCATTAATTAATTGGAATGGATTGGGAGATTGTGACATTTGATTTGGTTTATTGAATAAAATGAGAAGACTTAGGGGGGTTTAATTAAATGATTTGATTTAACTAAATGTGATAAAAATTAGTTTGAAGAAGGGTGAATTAAGCAATAAAATTTAATTATTTGATTAATAGATGAATTTGATGATTTTAACTAAATAATGTTGATTATTTAATTAATTGATGAGTTTAAAATGATTTGGGAAGAATTGGTGTTAATTTATCAGAATCAAATGCATAGTATCAATCAAGACTTTTTGGTGTCTACATTTTTCCCCTTTGAAGCTTAGGCAACTACCACGTCATTCAAAGAATAACACCGCCATGACCAAAATTCAAAAGTTTCTGATTTTTGGATGCCCCCACTACTACCTTAGCAAAAAGAGACGTTATTAATCGCCTCGAGATTGGGAAAAAATTGCAAAATTAGGTCAAGCTCACGAAAAAGGTTCAGTCAAGAATTCGTAGAAAAGGGTTTTACTTAGATACAAAAACTTATAGCAATGAAAACGGGTCAAACAAGAACTCATTAAAAAAGGATTAAAAATACTAAAAACCCTAAAAAAATGTATAAATAGTGTTAAGAGGGTTATTTTCAAATCATTTGCACTCTTAGCATTTAGAAACCTTGACTGTTTGCTCTAAGGCACTGATGGAATGGTGGCTCATGTGCTCCCCACACATGGAACAGATTGGGTTCGCGAGTTCCAGCGGCCTTAGGATGTAACCTAACCCCCGATACCCCTTTTGAATTTTTTTCCGTTTTATGTGATTTTTATGCATTTATTATGGTCCAATTAAGTCGATCAAAAGAAATCCTCTAGGGCATCACAATCGTTATGGTAAGCTTCACCTTTGTGCATGTCAACCTGCATTTGCAACATAGCATCGTATGATGCTAGAGGGTCTTAGAGTCGTGGAAAAAATCATGAATCGCCTTTGCAAGATTGTGTCACCCTGCCCCAAAAGATTTTTACGTCACCCCGAAATGTTGACTTACCTTTTCCATATAGCACCGCTATTGATTTGAGCACAACCTTTGCAAAATGACAGTGTCACTTTTGCAAAAGCTGACTCACTTTTACTTTTTGGGGATTTTTTTATTTTCGAAAACATGCCATGTTGATGAATTTTGATGTCATGGGAATTTTGGATGCAAGATGTCCTACCAATGCTCCACTTGAAGGAGCACAGGAGCTAGATTTTTAACAAAGAGAGACATTTAATAGATGAGGCATTGTTCTTCATTGGTTCGATCAGATTCAGACATGTAGCTCAGATGCTCGAGGTGAGGACACACCTTGTGATGATGAAAAATTTAGTGGAGAGATGGCAAAGTGAAACCTCCTCATTCCATTTACTGACTAATGAGGCCACCATGACCCTAGAGGACATATGGCGGATCCTGCAGATCCCCATACACAGTGAGCACATTATATACGATGTGGTGTCCGGAGGTGATGCTATTTTTTTGCTATTCAGTGTTGACCAGCACGTGACCGACAATGGCCTGATTGACCTTGCTCATTATGAGGGGATTTCCCTTGATTTGAACTTGTTTGTCAAAGCACTGATCTCAGGATTCCTCATTCCTAATAGAAGAGTGAGAGGATGCAACATTGAATGGGAGATCATTTGGTCTCACATGATGGAGGAGATGACTGTCTATGTCTGGGGGCCAATCATCCTAGCCTCATTACATCATGATATGCACCAGCTCGTGAGTTGTGGGTCTTGTTGCATTGGCATGGAAGTTAGAATTCTTCATGTGTAGGCATATGAGCATATACCCATTTTCAGGCCCACCATTGCAAATGTCCAGACAAACCATGATGATCCTGTGGTTTACATGTGTGGGGGGATGACCACACTTCATTATATAGGGATTATAGGCATCCCACACTGGAGGCAAGTTATTGATGATATGACAATGTTTCGTTGGAGACCATGGCTCCACTTTCATAGATGGCATGATGATGATGCCCAACTTTTCTACTATCAGTAGTCCAAATACCAGAAAGGATGGGATAATCACATGATAGAGCGGTACCTCCCAGATAGGGTTTCTCACTAGTTTAAAGAGGTACAAAATGCACCCGATGATGGCTAGAGAGCCATATTTTCTTGAAGGACATGAGAGATAGTGTGGGGGTAGCGGATTCCTCACTAGCAGGCCATCAACAATTTTAGACAGCTAGTGATGATGTCGTGGGTTTATTTTGACAGTCTTGTAGATGCAGGAACCAGACATGCATATGATGCATATTTCCAAACTCACACCC
>VDFB02376606.1:69847-108285 GCA_007258455.2 Sequoia sempervirens
CTAAAATGAAGCAATCCTAGGATAGCCACATATGGATAAAATGAAGCAATCTAGGATAGTCACCAAACAATGATTTATGCAATTAAAATTGAACAATCTATTTTTTTTAGTGAAGCAATATCTTCACTTAGACTAGATCATTGTGATTTGGAACTTAAAAAGAACATCTGCTTGCTTTGACTGTGGCAATAGGTCTATGCTCTCCCCTTAACTGGGTGATCAGAATACCAGACTTGCCTTTTCATTTCATGAATTTTACTGCTTTAATTACATCCTGTAGAGAGCCTGCCGTAGTGGGAAAAAGTACTCACCCTATGGGAAAGACTCAAGTGGGTTCAAGCCAAAGCCAGGCTATTCTGCCCCACTATAAAATTTAAAGAAAATTTGGGGAAACCCTCTTTTTCCGGTAGTGTGCAAGATAACCATCCCTAAAGCCTTTGTTCTAAAGGTTGGGAGGTCTCCTGAGGGAGTTTATTATTGCTGCACCGAATGGAAATCCTTACTACGAACCTAGTGTAGTGGCCAGCCGAGTCAGTTTCTGAACATTCTAATAATCATAGTGCAAGGGGAGGGAAGAATCTTCCCCCAAGATACTCACCATATAACTGCCAAGGATGGTTTGCTCAGGGGATCTGGTATCCACTTTCGTAACTCTGAGTACGCGCCTGGAAAAGAAAAAACACGGGCGCCCCTTCGGGGGTGACATGGCTGTGTGAGTCGACGCAATTTTAAGATGTGGGTTGTTGATTACTAGAATGACCTACTTGAGCATTTAAGAGTGAGTCTATCTAAATTGTCTTTCATTGTGCAAAACCTGTGAAAACATTTGATGAAAAACATTTCCTTGATCAAACACTTCATGTTAGTATAGGGCTTTAAGAACAACTGTTTTCAAAAATGTTTGTTGTGTCTTCCATTACATTAAATTCAGATAAAGAGATCATCCAAAAGGAACATGAAGAACAACAACTGAAAGCCACTTAAGAATTTTTCATACCATTGGTTCAAAAATATTCCCAATACTTTTCCCATGCTTAGGGATTGGAAGTCAACAAAGTTTCCGAAGAAATCATTGTCTAAAAGAATCAGAAAACCCAAGAAACCATTAGGATACAAGCAAACACTGAAAAAGAGAAAATTCTTGTACAAAAGTTGACAAGTATTGCTTCACTATCGAGGATTTCTTCACAGATATCAGGATTTTGTTAGAGGATTCATTGATGAATATGTTGTAGATCCCTTAGATTCTCGAGCTCATTATCAGAGATTAGCTCTATCACAATGGCATAATCATAACCAACCTCTTGAGTTTGACAACATACCCCAACCTTCCATAGAATATCCTTCATACCCTAGCCATATTCTTCAAAGATCTTGAGAGAATTTCTTTAAAAATGAAGATCAAAATCTTTTAGAGTGCACCTTTCAAAACAACTTTCTAATTTTTGGTTCAACTTCCCCAACAGGATTCTGAAATCCTTCATCAATTGGAAGCCACAATCAATAAGTTAGGAGCATCCTTGATCATATCATAAGATTCCATATCTTATCGGATCAAGATATCATCACCATCGCACTTGTCAAAACCGTGATCTAAGTTTAGAGGAAATTTTCAAAAACATATGCCTATCTCCACAAGATCTCAACACAATAAACTGAAGGATACAATCCAAAAAGAAAGTCATATTCAAAACACTCAAGAGGAAGGAGAAAGTAGTAATCCACTTTTTCAGCATAAATCAAAATCCACTTTTTAACAAAAACATGGACAATAGAGAAGAAAATCCGTTCCACCAATACAAAGACATGAATAAAGCACCAATAGATAGTGATGAGGAACAAGATGAGGAACGTCTTAGAGAAGCTGAGCAAGATCCAAAATTCCATAAAGCCATTGAAAAGATCTTGCAGCGAGATAAAGAAAAATATTTTTGCTATCTAGCCGAACAAGGGGCTAAATTGCCTCATGACTTTGACACTGAAAACTTGAAAAACAAACCTGTAGAGACACCCCTTTCTAATCTTAGTGCCTTGACCCAACAAATCAAGGCACTTCAAGGACAAGTTAGAGAATTACAAGGGGGAACAACCACAAAGAAATACACTCTCGAGGACATTTGTCCTTATCCTTTCGACAGAAGTTTAAACATGATTCCTTTTCCCAAGCATTGTGAAATGCCAAAATTTGATCGCTATAATGGGAAAACGGATCCAATCGATCACGTTAGAGACTTCATAAACCTGACATTGGAATTCGCTCACGAAGATACTTACTTGATGCGACTGTTTCCTAGGAGTCTTGGAGTACACTCTATGGAATGGTTATCTAAGATCACACCTCCCATCAGAACATTTGAAGAATTGATCAACCTATTCATATCACAATATACTTACAACATACAACATTAGATCACCATGATAGATCTTTGTAAAGTTGCATAGAAACCTGGTGAACCTTTCATTGCATTTCTTCAAAGATGGAGAAGAATGTTTGCCAGATATCCACGTCCTGTTCCTGAAAAGGAAAAGATGGTTACTTTCATCAACAGTTTAAATTCAGAAATGAGCTATCACTTGAACTTACATTGTCCTTCTTCTTTTGAGAAAATGATTGAAGATGCCTTAACCATTGAAAATGCTTTGGTCAAAAGAGGCATAATAAAACATGACAAAGAAAATCCTAGCTCATCCAACCATCACAATAATTAGGACAAGTCCAAATTCTGGACTCACAACAAAAATATGGTGAACGATGGTGTTGTTGATGTGAATCATGCCTCGACCAAACCATTTGTCCTCAGTACTCCAAATAGTCACAACAACAATGTCAACTTGATTACAAATCATGGAAATAATCCTCCTCCTCAGAGGAACAATACAAATCAATGCTCTACTCCCCATCAAGGGACTTCAAACAACCCAAGTTATCGAGGAAACAATAACAATAAAAATTCCTTAGGGAACACCTCAAATTCAAATCCACAAAATTTTTCATTCTTCTCGAATAGAAGAACTTTTACTTCATTGGGACAATCCTTAGAATCCGCACTCAAAGAGTTGATGGCCAAAAATGTCATTACTTTGCCACCTCAATGAAATTATGAACCCAGTGTAAAGCCTCCATCATGGAATGAGGCATACTATTGTGATTATCATCGGTGTAAAGGTCATCGTACAAACAACTGCCAAGCCTTGAAAAATGCAATTCAAGACTTAATTGACAATGAAATCATTACAGTAGAAGGAAATCAACAAACCAACGCAGATCACCAAGCATTCCGCAATCCATTGCCTAATTATCAAAAGGGTGAATCTTCTGAAAAAAATGTGAATCATATCAATGATGATCATATAATCAACCATCTCTACGCAGACGACGAGCGGGTAAATGTCATTAAAGTCAACAAGAAGGTGGAATATAGAGAAGTCAACGCAACAACAAGAGCGCAAGCCAAAGTTGTCTTAAAGGGCGCCTCTTCAAAGTCCACTGAACCTCCACCTCAACATAAATATGATTTGGTTAATCAGCTTCGAAAAACCCCCACTTAAATTTCCATTCTGGAACTATTAAAGATTTCCCCAGTCCATAAAGAAATTCTAGACAAAGCCCTCGTTGAAACTAATGTATCCACTGAATTGGATGTGAATCAATTTCAAGCCATGGTAGGGAATTTGTCCTCACCCACTTGTCTCTCATTCTCTGATAAAGATGATGTTTCCATAACTCATCCCCATAATTCATCATTGTACTTAGAAGTCATGATCCACAAGTTTCGTATCAGACGAGTTCTAATAGATGGAGGTGCTGGTTTGAACATCTGTACCTTGAAGTTGGTCAAAGCCTTAGGATTTTCTGAGGACTCCATTGATTTCAGAAGAAAGATTACCATAATGGCTTATGATGATGAAGAAAGAGCATCCAAGGGTCTAATCATGCTGCCAATCAGAGTGGGCCCTGTTATAAAGAATACTTTTTGTCAAGTACTGGACCGTGATCTTGCATATAACATCTTGTTGGGTCATCCTTGGATCCATGAAATGCAAGCTGTCCCATCAACTTATCATCAGTGTCTCAAGTTTCCTTATGATGGACAGGAAATCACGATACCTGCTGATAATTCCAACATTCAAACTTGTGCCAACATAAAAGCTAGTCAAGATACTTTGGTCCCTAATAATCGAGAAGCTCATGCTAGTACTTTTCTAAAAATTGACACACAAATTAGTCAATTGACCAATAGTTTTGACAAAAAGCTGAAATTCAAGGATCATGGCATTGGAGAATACTCTCTTTGCCTTGCCAATTTACCTACATCACCTCGATCACATGGACAACCATCTATCAGAGAACATCAAATATCAGTAGCATCAACATCAAAGCAAACACCAATAGAGCCAATCACAAAATTTAATGGGAAATTCATCAAAGAAAAATTCCCCATGGAAAATCCTGAGGATACGGAAATTTTAAATTGGCTCTATAAAGATGAAGATGAAGCAGTCTCTAATGTCAAATTACCCACAGACAAATATGGAAAAGGGTATTCAATCATGCAGAAGATGGGTTATGATGAAGGGCCTATCGGAAAAAGGAAGGAAGGAGTAGTTGAACCCATTCACCTCTGCGGACTCGCTGCAAAAGAGAAAACTAGATTGGGTTATGATACTCACCCCAAAGAAAGCACATCCAAACATGACACTGTCTTCGCATTGCAAGAAGGCTCAAATTCACAAGAAGCATGTTTGACAACAGTTCAGAACTTCCTAGACAACAATTCTGACACAGACTCTGCTGAATATGAATGGGACACCATTTACAATAATGAGTTTTGGAGGGACAAAGAAGTTGATGTAATACACCAATATGCCCCAACTCTAATTGAAGGACAAGGTTCAGGGTCCCAACCACAAGAATCTGAACCATAAATCAAATATGATTCTAGTGATACTAAATCAGATCTAAACAAACAAGACTATCATGAGGACAGTATCATCATTGACCCACCTCATACCTCAGATTCTACGGACCACTCTGTTATGACCATAACCATAGCCGATTTCACACAACCTAACGATACTCTCCCTTTAGTTCATCCTGATCTCATTGATTGGGATTCATCTGAGCCTATTGATATACCCATGTTTCCAAGTGATATAAACTATCGTAAACTTCCTTTCATGAGGAGGATACAGTAGTTGTTCCACCAATGATTTTTGACATGAGTTTTTGATGGGAGATGTCAAGTTTCCCGACTGCAAAAGTAGAAACAAAGAAAGATCTAATGGGTGAAGCAGAATCTGTGATATTAGATCAAACAAAAGATAAAATAAAAGGCGTGTCAGATGGGTAGAAACCTCTTTGAGGCACCCGGGCGATGGGAATCTTATTCTGACACTACCATGGCGATGCGCCTATTGATTGAGCCTACAAATCTTTGCATGCGATCTCTTGAGACTTGGAAAAACCTAAGAATTTCTGATTAGCTACATGGTAGCGAGAGAGAAATACCAGAATTCATGAAATTCCTGAAAGAAAATCAGGTCAATTTTGCGTGGTCTTATGCTGACATGCCTGGTCTTGATCCTGATCTTATCATGCATCATTTGTCTATCAAACTAGGGGCCAAGCCGGTAAAACAAAAACTCAGAAAGATGCACCCTCATGTCGCATTATTAGTTAAAGAAGAACTGAGAAAACTTCTTGATGTGGGCTTCATCAAACCAATCAACTATGCAGAATGGATCTCCAACATTGTTACTTTTGTATCAAACAATGAGATAAAGCTGAGAATAATACACACGGTTGAGATCTCAATAAAGCATGTCCCTAGGATGACTTCCATTGCCAAACATAGACAATATAGTTGATCTAATAGCTGGCCATTACCATGTATTCATTAATGGATGGTTTTACGGATATAACCAAATCAAGATTGCACACGAAGACCAAAGAGAAAGCGACTTTCCACATGTCCATGGGGAACTTATTGGAGCATAGCTGCCTTTTAGTCCTAAAGAATCTTTGGGGCTACCACAAAGAGCCATGACTACAATCTTTCCTTGACATGATGCATGTCTTCATGGAAGATTATGTGGATGACATATTAATAGAATGCATACACGAGAGAAAGGACATCTTGAAATATTATCCAAAATATTTGCAAGACTAGAGAAATTCAAAGTTTGCCTCAACCCTAAGAAATGTGTTTTTGGGGTCAAATCTGGAAAACTCTTGGGGTACATTGTTTCAGAAAAAGGAATTGAAGTGGATCCTGCAAAAGTACAAGCAATTATGGAAATGCCTCCACCAAAGAACATTAGTCAGTTGAGATCACTACAAGGACGACTTCAATCTATACGGAGGTTCATTGCACAATTGGCCAATAAAAGTTTACCTTTCACACATCTATTGCACAAGAATGTTCCTTTCAAATGGGATGACAAATGTGAATTAGCATTTCAACAAATCAAACAGTATCTAATGACTCCACCAATTCTCATACCACCAAATCCAGACAAACCACTCATCTTATATATTGCCGCAACAGAGACATCTCTGGGGGAACTGTTAGCACAAGAAGACTCTACAGGAAAGGAACGTGCAATCTACTACATCAGTAGAACACTAAAAAGTCATGAGCTCAACTACACTTCTATTGAAAAGGCTTGCCTAGCAGTAGTTTTTGCTTCACAGAAGTTTCGGCATTACATGCTAACCCATAAAATCAATCTGGTTTCAAAGATTGATCCACTCAAGTATTTGTTAAGCAAAGCTTCATTGACAGGAAGGTTAGCAAAGTGGGTAATGATTTTGAGTGAGTTTGATATACATTATGTGGATCGCAAAGCAATCAAAGGACAAGTTATTGCCGATCAATTAGCTGAAGCACCATTACAAGCAGATCATCCCCCGCACATTGAATTTCCAGATGCTGATGTCTTCACTGTAGAATCGAAACAAACATGGTCTCTATATTTTGATGGTTCTTTCACTCAACATGGATCGGGGGCAGGTATACTTTTTGTCACCCCTCAAGGACACACCATTCCTCGATCATATAGGCTGATGTTTCCATGCACCAACAACATAGCCGAATATGAAGCATTGATCACTGGACTCAAAATAGCACTAGAATGGAGAATAACATAATTATAGGTGTATGGTGACTCAGCTAGTTATCTATCAGATCAATGATGACTATCAAACCAAAGATGAGAAACTATTACCATATAAAAAGATGGTTGATGATTTCAAGAAATATTTTATGGACATAAAATTTACACAAATTCCAAGGCTTGATAACAAAGCGGTTGTATACCATGGCTACGATCGCATCATTGTTACAACTCGAAACTCAAAATGCGTTATGAATTTACGGTGGAACAATCATTACACACATATGATACTGAGAAATGATGTTTGTCATTTGGTGGGATCGAGTCACCTTGGTATGGAAAAATTTATGCCTATCTCAAAGACGATATCTTACCACCTGATTTATCCCGTAACCAAAAATGCAATTTTATCCGCCAATCCGCTCGCTACACTCTTATCGCTGACACCCTTTATCGCCGTGGTCTTGATGGTACTTTACTCCGATGTCTTGAACGGGAGGAATCTGACAAAGCTTTACAAGAAGTTCATGGTGGCATCTGTGGTACTCATTCGAGTGGACTGACCTTAGCCAAGAAATTGATTAGAATGGGTTACTACTGGCCTGCAATGGAGAGGGAATCATTCACTTTTGTGAAAACATGTTCAAAATGTCAGATTCATGGGAATCTCATTCATGCTCCTGCACAAGAACTTCAACCATTTACACCAACCTGGCCATTTTCTCAATGGGGGTTAGATCTAGTGGGCAAGATTCATCCTTCTTCACCAAATGGGCATAATTTCATCATCCACGACTCTTTGAATGTTTCCAAATTGGATTGGTAGGTCCCTCTTACTAAAAGTTACCCGTGGATTGAGGCGGTCCCTCTTACTAAAGTTACCGGCAAACAAATATCATCCTTTATACTCAACTATATCATTTGTCGGTATGGCATTCCCAACTCCATTATTACGGATAATGGACGTCCGTTCAAAAATCAGGATGTTGATGAACTTTGTGAGAGATTTCACATTCAACATAGATATTCAACATCGTACTATCCACAAGGGAATGGCTGCCAGAGGCCTGCTAAATAAAATGATATTGCAATCTTGGAAAAGACTGTGAATGATTCAGGGAAGGATTGGCACGTTCAACTCAATCCCGCCTTATGGGCCTATAGAACCAGTATCCGCACACCAACAAGAGCAACACCATTCACTCTTGTCTATGGAGCAGAGGCCATATTACCCTTAGAAGTGGAGATTCCCTCACTCAGAGTATCATTGAAAGGCCTTACAACAGATGATGAATACAGAGTTTCCCGACTCCAAAAACTGGAACTCCTAGATGAGAAGAGACAAAAAGCAGCTGATCACGTAAAATCATATCAACAAATGATGTCTCACAGCTATAACCACAAAGTAAAGCCATGTACCTTTTAGGTGGGTGATCTTGTTCTAAAAGAGAATCCATGCAATCAACAAGACAGAGAGAAGAAAGGAAAGTTTGAACCAAATTCGCTAGGTCCTTATGTGGTTATCACAGTCTATGGTTCAGGAGCTTACAAGTTATCAACACCAGAAGGGACCTATTCGACGAACCTATCAACAGCATGCACCTGAAAAAGTATTATGTCTAAGGCGGTTATCATCATCAGAAAAAGTCCTAAAGAAATCCAAAAAAAAATCATCAAAAAAAGTCCTGAAGAAATCCAAAAAAATCAGAAAAAGTCCTGAAGAAATCCAAAAAATTAGAAAAAGTCCTAAAAAAATGGTTACCCTAGTGAAAACCTGCAAATAGGCATCTCTGAGAAAAAAAAGAAAAAAAGTCATAGGGTGAAAACCTGCAAACAGGCAATCTATTGACAAGAAAAATGCAATAAAAACAAATAGTGAAAATCTGGCAAACAAACGCTATTTGTAGCTCTCCATCTATTAGTTCATGTTCTGCACTTAACTTTTCAGCCTTCATTTTCATGCATCTTTTCCATCATCTTAGGGTCACACCAACACCATGCTATCATCATTTTCCTCGAGCGATAACATCTTATCATGGCTTGATTATTGTACATATTCATTTTCAGCAAGTTATGTTGATACCAAGGGCAAACACGTGCATACTAGGGGCAATCAACTTTCATATTTTACCAAACCAGTAGGACAATGACATCAAAACCAATCATGCAAACAAAAAAACCAAATCAAATATCCAATCATTGATCCATATCACAGTAGTTTTCAGTTGCGTACCTTATCATGACTCATATCTGGATGATCTCTAATCTGACTAATGTTTGGAATCACAGTATTTCATTTTTGAAAAATGGTTGTTTATTTTTCGATATCATTTCTCTGGAGCACACTCGATTATGTACTGAACTAAGAGTGGCAAGGAAAGAGGATGATTTTTCTTTGTCTGTTGTATTGAGGTTAATCATTTATCTATTGCAAATGTCAGACATGATTTTTCAAAAATTATCATTGATGACAGTTCCAAATTTGCATCAGAGGGTGGTTAGTCTTTGTCTGTTCATGCAAGCAATGCTCAGGTCATCTCAGTTCAATTATACTTAGATGCTTGTGTTCACTTGCTATATCAAAAATCATGAAAGTTTGTACTCAAGTCATCATTGGTGCTAATTTCCCCTCTGATGCTTGTACACACTTCCAACATTTTCAAACGCTCTATGATGATTTAAGCAGGCTCCACTAAAAGGCTCAACAAAAGGTCGGTTTCATTTAGTTGCATCTCATTTTAGGTCATTGTACATAACTGCATATTGGATTTGCGTCGAGAGTTTTTGAAAGGTCAATCGCTGTCATTTTTTTGGACTATTTGTGGAGGACAATGCGAACATTTGTGTCATTATCATTTCATCATTATCATCTCACCATTTCATTCATTTTCATCATCGTTTCATATCATTTCATTGTTGCATCCATTATCATTTCATCATTTCATTGTTGCATTTCCATTATCATTTATCATTTCATCATATTTCATTTGCATTTGCATTTCATTTTCATTTATCATTTTGTTATCATTCCATACCGTTTATCATTTTATTTCATCTCATTGGCTATTCATTATTATTTCATTATCATTATCATTTCATCATTTCATTAATATCATCTTAACCATTATAATCATTTCAGTCATTTCCGTTTATTTTCATTATCATTATCATTCAACTCATCGCATTACCATTATCACTCATATTAGTTTCATATACGCTTCATTACCATTATCATCTTTCCATTCATTTTATTCATTTTCGTTATCTTTATCATTTATTTTATTCTCATTATCATCTTATCATTGCATTACAATATTATAGTCCTTTCATTTTATTCATTTATCATTCATTTCTCCATTTTCATTTCATTCATTCATTTATCATTCATTTCTCCATTTTCATTTCATTCATTATCATTATATTATAGTCATTTCATCTTCATTTATCATTCATTTCTCCATTTTCATTTATCATTCATTTTCATTATATTATAGTCATTTCATTTTATTCATTTATCATTCATTTCTCCATTTTCATTTCATTCATTATCATTATATTATAGTCATTTCATTTCCATTTATCATTTCATATCCATTATCATTCCATTTGCATTTCATTTTTCCTTATCATCTTCATTTCATATCCATATCCTTTTATTATCATGTTATTATAATCTCGCCATTGCATTACCATTATAGTCATTTCATTCATTACATTTCATTTTAATATCCTTATCATTTAACATTTCATTTTCATCATCATTTAATATTGCATTCTCATTATCATTTAACATTTCGTTATCATCATCATTTAGTATTTCATTATCATTATCATTTCATATTTCATTTTCATCATCATTTAATATTGCATTATCATTATCATTTAACGTTACCATTATCATTTCATCATTTTCTTTACCATTATCATTATCATTTTTTTTGCATCATCACTCATTTCATTATCATTATCATTCATTATCATTCATATCATCTCATTTTACTATTATTATCATCATTTATTTCATCTCAGTATCGTCATTTCATCATATCATATCATTATCATTATCATTACACATCCAATTCATTTATCATGTCATTTTATTACAAATCATTACATTTCATCACATATCATTTTATCATACATCACTATTTATTCATCTCAATTTCATATCATTATTCTTATCATCTCATGTCATAACATTTTATCCACTCATATCATTTCACATCACATCATATCATAATGCATATCATGAACACAACATTCATTTTTCATCTTTATCTGCATTGAAAAATACAAAACATCACCATTCCATACATACATTTTCATAATCACATCATAAGTCATCCACCTGTATGACATCATTAATACTTGTCATCAAATCATAATCATAATAAAACATCATAATCAAATCATCCTACATATCATGTTAGTCATCAGATCATTCAAATGCATACCAAAATCCATAAACACATAGAAATAAATGCATATCACATCATCACATCATAAATCCACATCAGATCAACATCAAAATAATCATCGCCGCTGTATATCATCGCTCATCAAAAAAGATACAAATGTCCAAATGTCCAATGAAACTAAAATGTCCAATACATCAGAAATGGCATATACATGCTCCAAATATAATATACATCACAAAGTCTAGCTGGTAGATGCTCCTAATGGTGTTGGTCTGGAAGGAGGTGGTCTGCCACTGGTGCCAGCATCTGGGTCCTGTCGAGGCCCCGTCACTCCCTTGCTCTGGGTATGTGTATGTGATCTACTCCTCGTCCTGCAATGGGATCGCGGGTATGGCTCTCTGCGCTCTAGAGGACACAGCTCCTCATATCTGACCCTGTAATACTCAGCCTCCCTCGCCATCTCCATACCCTCAGCAATGGCATCCTGCAGTGACACACTCTCTACAGTGCCCATCAGTCTCTGTGCAACGCCCTCAGCCTCTACGGCCCTCCGTCTGAATGCATCCCTCTCTATGATCACCTGGGCTAACTGTGGACCTGGGGCAGGTGCCTATGCCTATGCTTGTGCATGTGCCAACTGCGCCTGAAGTTGTACAACGAAAGCCTGTGACTGCGCTAACTGACTCTACAACTGACCCTCCTGCCCCTGTAATGTCTGCACCTGGGCCTAAAGTGTGGCAATTTGTCCCTGCTGCGAGGAGGATGCCATCCAGATCACTATCTGTCGTCCTATCCCTGTCCTCGACTGTCACATAATCTGAACACCCCTCAAGATATCCAGCCCCAACCTCCCCAGCACATGTCCCCCCTCTCCATCATCATCTCCACCATCATCATCATCATCTGAACCCTCCTCATCCCCGCTCTCCACCTCCTCTCCTCCAACTGCTCCCTGCTCACCGCCGGCCACATCCTCATGCCTCATTGCACCTGGCTGTGGTACTACCAAAATTGGTGCTGGCTCATCCAAACTGGTGAATTGAGGAAAGGGATGCGTGTGAAAATATGCAGCGTACTCATTAGACATCCCAGCATCCACAATGTATCGTCTATAAGCCCATACCTCAGGTGCTAATGCAATGAACTCTATATATGCGGCCTGATACAAAATACACGGCCCCCATCTGGCCTCATCTCTGCTCTGGGCGTAATGTGCAACCCCTTGCAGCATCCCCTGAGTAAATCCAAACTGCCTCTGCACCCGCAATGCCAAAAATCTCTCCAAAATGAAGGGAGTCCTCCCTATCAGGAATCGCGGAATACATACATACAACATCTCTATATCATGCGTAGCCCATGGCTCACAATCCAGATATGGTCGCCATACGACTGTGTCCATGTCATCCAGCAGACGCCTCCAGTAATCTAACTCGCCCAGCTTGGGCTAGGTAAGGAACACAACATACATATAGATATATGGCCTACCTGGTGGCCTAACTCTGGGGCACGCCGGTCTCGTCACAGCAAAATGCTCCCATGCCTAGATCTGTAATAATGTCACCCCACATGAAAAACTGGAGGACCCTCTGTACACCACCTGGTGCAAATCATGATAAAGATGAGATAACATGTAGCTCCCCCACACATATCGCTGTGGCTGTAGCATCATCTGCTCTAGAATCTTGCCCCAACCCACTGACAATCCCTTTGCCTGGTGATCCAGACAAAGGAGACCTCCAATGAAAGCACCCAAAACTGCTGGCAAGGTTGGATATCCTCGAAAATTAGCCCATGGTACCTAGTACCCGGCTATATGTGCATCTCCATATACTCTCCTCAACACATCTATTTTTCCCAGCTCCTTGTGATCGTAATACACAAGGGCTCCAACCACAGGGATACCTAATATCCTGTACACGTCCTCAGGAGTCACTATCACCTCACCGGTCGGCATGTGAAAGGTGTTGTGCTCTGAGTGCCATCACTCTGCAAGCACCGTCAACAATCCTCTGTTGACCCTAATCGGCGGCATCACCAACAAGGATCTCAGACCACAGGTATCAATCAATGCTATGTCAGCAGGTGTCAACTCAGGGATCCTATCCCATCCTGCTGAATGTCGCTCTCTAATCTGGAGGTTTTTGAAAACCTCCTATTTTCATCACAAGGATATTTCATCAGATTCATATCAATCATACCAATCATATCAATCGTTTAAACAACATCAATCAGACACGTATCTATCAGTGATCCATATCATGTGAACTATATGAGACCCATATCAATGACTCATATCAATGCATCAAATCAACAACTCATATCACACAATCTGTCATATCAATCAAATCAAATCAACTCTATCTAGCTGGATATCATATCAAATATATTCTACAATCAATTACTATTTGTTTTCTATCGCAGAAAGCACATCAATCATCTACTCTTTATTTTCTACTCTAGGAAGCAAAGTTATCAATTCAATTTGCTCTTTGTTTTTCTATCCTAGGAAGCAAAGTTACCAATCGATCATTCAATTTTTCTATCATTTCTATCCATATCAACATGATGACACAACAATTTACCTATCTATTGACTAAGGAAGCAATACAAATCATCATTTTCATCAAAACATTTATTCTGCCTATTTTACCATATGTGCCGTTCTTTTTACGGGATGCGCGTTTTCCCATATGCGCCTTTGTTTTCACCCTATGCACTTAAACAAACCCCCAATGCACGTTTTCCTGTATGTGCCACTTCACTCATCCTATGTGCCACTATTTTTGCTGGATGTGCGTTTTTGCTCTATGCGCGCCTGTTTAGCCTAAAAGCGCTCTACCCCTAAAATTTTCAAACCTAACCTATATGAGCACTAGTTTTTACGATATGTGCTAAACTAGTTTTATCTTAGCAATCTCAAACTTCTGCTCTATGCGCGTTTGTTTCTACCCTAAGCGCACCTATTTTTTTTAAAGTGCCTAAACTTTTCTATATGCACGCAAACATAATCTTAAAATCTAAAACCGCGGAAAAACATGAAAATTTTGATCCAAACGGAAAAATTCGAAAGCATAAGAGGATAGATCGACTCATCGGTGGTCCATACGCAGCTGGCCTCTGATATCTGTGCGATGTCTCGAATTGGTGGCGATGATACAAAATCTCCATGTCGCGATGTCACTCTCACAACTACAGTTTTCACCAAAGTCAAAAGTGCAAATGACTTGTCTTTTTCAACCTTTTTACCTTTTAAAGGTCAAACAAGGGTACAATTGACATTATTTTCAAAATGGGACATTTCTTTTCTCATCAGTTGTCGTGAGCTAAATCACTCACTCTCTCTCTCATTCGTAATTTACCTCTCGAGGGGGCATCATCAATGGAAATATCGAAAGCACATCAGGGGAAAAATCTTATTTTTCTTTGAAGCAATGTGTTTTACACATCATTTCAAAGAGGGGCAAAATGTATAAGTCTAAAAATGGTCATGTTTAAGCTTGTTAATTAATTAAATATGATTTATTTAATTAATTCCTCTAATATCATCTACATATAAATAAATTTAAATTATTTATTTATATCGTTCATCTTCTAAATTCTTCTACCTTAAATTAAATAAATAATTTTATTTAATTGCTAACATTTCTACCCTCCGCTTGATTAAATTAAATAAATTTTTATAATTTATTTATATTTAATTATCATTTGGTTCTAAAGTTTAAATATTTTTTTGAGTATTTGAATAATGGAATATTCTCCATCCCATAATCAAATTTAAATATTAAATATTTTATTTAATATTTCCTCACCCTAATTTCATTTTTAAACAGAATTAAATATGAGTTATTTAATTATGTAGGTTGCCATTTTCATCTCCACTTCCAAATTAAATAAATTTATTTTATTTAATTTATAACTCATGCTAACTCGCCCTTCAAAATTCACATCTCATCCTTCGAAATGGAAGTTTCCCTTCGAAACTCAATGACAAAATTGAAAGAAAAGGGGAAACCTTCCATCCTTCTCTTCCACTTTCGAAGATCTCCCGCCGTCCGATCAAACAAGCTTAATCCAGACCATCGATCGATTCAGCCAATCAAATCCATTCAAAAACTCTATAAATTCCAGCGCAAATCCAAGCCTTGGTTACACTTCGTATACTCACTTATGCACGCATACACATGAACGTTCACACGCAATCAACATTGCATTCATATCAATTCCAATATCACAGCAATCTTCTCATCTTAGCATAGCTTTTGAATTTCAGCATATTATGCATGTTTTAATCTCGTTCTTTAGCTGTCCTTTTGTTGAGCTTGATCTACTGATCTAAGAGCTATCTGGAAACCAACAAAACGCTGAAGTTAGAGGAAGATAAGATGGTTTTGAGAAGCTCCTGTTACGGTTTGCATATTTTGTTTTCCTTTTCAGCTTTTCTAATTTAATGTCTTATTAATATGTGTTTGATTTTTATTTAAATTGATCCAATATTTCACTCACACAGGATGGTATTTGATAAAAAATTTAAGATACTGATTCAACCCCCCCTCTCAGTATCTTCGATCTTTAACAATTCTATGTTGATCTTACAAAGTAGGATAATCCATACCAAGATACCAGATTAACAAACTTCCATTATCAGAGCAGACAGTCAACAAAATTCCATTGTGACAATTATCCAAAACCCACTATCTATTGAAATCAATGACAACCTCTTAATTTATAACATAATCGTCAACATCCAACGAATAATTTTTCAGGGTTCCAGACCATTTATTTCATTTTCATGCTTGTAAAGGTGATTTTTCAACTTGACGCCTCGACCTTCCTAGGTTTTGACATGTTTTTTTGGGCGACATTTTTTATACTCAATTTGATTTTTGAGTGGATTGCCTTGTTTCCTAGGCTTCAAGGATGGCATTAATTACTCCCTTAATCTTCTATAGGTGGATTTCATGGGAACCCATGCCCATTTAATTCTCTTTATTGACTTTCTTGGTGGATATATGCCCTAATCGTGATTTTCACGGGATGACTCAAATCTTTCATGCACAAACTTCATTGCTAACCCTAGTTAGGTTCTCAACTCTTTTGTGTTTGAGTAAATTTATTACCTTGCATATCTGAGTGTTTTTGTATACTTTTCATGCATGTATGCTATGTTAAATTGTTTACAGTTGCGGTTGTGAAACCCTCTTTCCTTCCAACACCTTGTCAAACCCTAACCTTCTTGTATGCCTCTGAAAGTTGACCAAACAAAGGGTCGTGAAAGTCCCCTTTCCCCTCTTCAACAATGTACTGTGAAATATTGGTTAGGAAGAAACAATCTTTCCATCTTGGTGTATCACCTCCATTTTCCTTTTCATGCATTCCTTCTCCCCTTTTCCCCTATGGTTCTTAGAGTAGGATAGTCATAGGTTTTCATGTGTTTGGTTGGATCAACACATTGTACTTGGATTGAAAAAGGAAGTTGGCCTTCTCTAGAGATTTGACCTCATACACATAAAAGTCTCACACCTTGAGGTTATTTCCATTGTGTCATTGGAATGTTGAACTTTGAGTTTAGGAGGGTGCAATTTCATGTGACAATAGGTAGTTGAGTTGATAAATCAACAAGGGTGCATACTTGATTGATAAAAATTTATATTGATCTATGCAATGCTATAATAGAGCCCTATAATATAAACTATAGAACTAGAAAAATAGTTAACTTGACACCACTAGGCTTGAGAGTTTGGGTATCTAACATAGTTAGAACTTTGATCATGTTACAATCTGATCCACGTTATGTGATAATATCCTAATTAGTTTTATTTCATCCAAAATAGAGAATAATATTTGGTACCTACAAATAATGTACACTTTGATGATATCTATTTTAAGAGAACAAGATGGTTCTAAAGGGCACCATTGGGAACCTACTATGTGAGTATTGAAGAACAAAACTCCCTTAGCCCTAAGTGCATCCATATATTGATTCAACAAGAAAGAAAAGAGATAATGATTCTAATGATCATTAATGAGTTTATTAATGAATATGTTGAGGTCTAATACAAGAAAATATGTGATACCAATTGAGACTAATAGACAAATTTTCTATTATAACAACAAATGTCAATTTATTTATTATTGATTTCTAATGCCAACTTATGTTGGATATCATTTGATTCCAATGAGAGAATATTCCTCTGTGATCTCTCTAATGATTTATTCTTATGAAATAGTTTCCTAGGATGGTGTAATTAATTACACAACCTTAGCACAAAATTCAAGCATTTTAGCATGAAATATAATGGGTAATGACTATATCCTAATATTTTAAACCTTGGAAAGAGAATTAAAAAATTATAAATTAGGGGTGTGATTATGCCTATGATGCAATTGAGGGGACTAAAATTTTCCAACAATAGAACAATATTGCACTTACGATTCAATCTAAGGGACATGATCACACCCATAATCTAGTCAAATAAGTACATGGTGTTGGGAACTATGTTAGGAGTCTTTTGAACTAAAGGATTTGGTACATTTATATTTACATAGATGAATTGCAACTAATTTAACAATATATTAAAAGCACTTGACCAAAACTACCTCAAATCTCAAAATATTACCATTTTGTCTATTAGGAGAAACCTATAATAATTTGATCCTTATCACTCTCACTTTTTTATATATCATACTTCCAATATACCAGAACCACCCTATATATCAAAATTTGTAATATACCTATTGGTATGCAAAATTAGAATGGTATATAAGAGAAAATGGTATGAGGAAGTAAAGTGGTGTGGAAGTTAACTAGTAAGTGAAAAGGATTGAGCCTATCTAATGGTGTACTTGAATATTTTGTTGAACACACTAGAATACTAAGAGGGGGGTGAATAAGTATTTTATCAAATCTCAACCCATCCAAAATAAACAGATAGTTTAAGCTCTACCGCATAAGCAAGAACATGAAAGAAAAAGATTATGCACAACACAACACTAGATAAACATGGAAAACCTCATAGGGGAAACACCACAATGTGAAAATTTTCTAGGGTCTATTGTCCTAATCCAGCCTCACAATATGAAAAACATTTACAACTTAGTTTTAGGGCTACAACCCAAGGAAACTACAAATCCCTGAATATAGGTTTTAGGATCACTCTCAAGGAATGTACAACTCCCTGATTACACTTTTTTTAAGGCTACAATCCAAGGAAGCTACAACTCCCTGATCTAAGAACACACTCAGGAAAGATTACAAAATGATAGTCCTTCCACTATATAAAAATGACAATTAAGATCACTCCTTTTAATGATTGCAATTCTACTTTGTCACTTCTTTTTTCATGATTGCAATTCTACTTTGTCACTTAAAATTTCTTCTCAGTTGATTGCTAGATCAATGCTTTTAGAAATAAAAAATTATTTCCTTCAAATCATAGCCTCTAGCAAACAATTAAGCACACTTCTTCACTTCCCTTCTGTCACAAAGATATGATCAAAGATGAAATTGAAAATGATCTTTCACTTCTACTCTTTCTATTTCAATCACTTACACAATTTTCATATTGCATCACACATATCCATCACCCTAGATCAACTAGGTTTAAAATTTATACATGATATTACATTGATTACATTTCACATGTTGTCCTACAAAAAAATATTACATGTGCAAGTGGGCCAAGTATAAAACAATCAACATGAAACATGTAGAGGGAAAGACCCAAAAGACTACACACAACACCAAGAAGAAGAATATGCCTTGAGGATTCATACACATGCCTAACCTAGTCCCAAACTAGCTTCAAACCTTCGATCTTCTATGAACATCATCTGTATGCTTTGCAAATACAAATCAGGTCAGTCATAAATAGGGAATTATGAAACTTGTAGGATGTCGACCAAGATATCATTAGTAGCACACATGAATGATAAAGAATTACTTTCATCTCTTTTAGATGAGATGGTATGGCCCATACAACACCTTCAAACACTCCATAAGCTCCTCTCACACTTAAACTTTTAGAACACATCATCATGTTTTAGTCAGCCTTAGTAGGAGCATAACTTCACAAAATGACTTGAAACATTTGTTCGGTATTGGAAACAAGAGAGATATTCATGTGCTTCAACCCTTAGACACTATGAGACACATGCAATGTCCACACAAACTCATACAATTGAAATTCACAACCTTCTATTGGTGCAAGTAGATAGACATTAAAGCCAACCATCGAACAATGTAGTCCTACACTTTGTCACTTATAACTTTCTCTGTAGAAGGATTATCGACATGAAACTTGGGATATAACACCTTCACATCTCCATGAACTTAAATTTTGATCCACACAACCATTTATGCAAATGTAGAGATACACAGAGATAATATTTATACCCCTAAGAACATCTTCAAATAAATAAGACATTCTTAAGTCCGTCACTATCAAAAGCACCCTTCTAGTAACTCAAATGATTTAAAAATTTCATCACGCATGGATTGAAACAAATTGAATCTAACCTCCAAACCAAAGGAGGAAAACATTAGCAATAGATAAATGTAGAGAATTTCTCAAAGACTCTGGTGACCAAACAACCAGACTACAACATATGCTAATGAACTTTTGACATCAATTACAACCAAACTACAACAATATCACCCTTTTTCATTGATGGAAAAACCATCCTCACACCACTTTGGTGCACAACCTCTCCCTCTTTGACATCAAGGACAATGAGAAAAAGGACTCTCCCTTTTAACAATCTCTCCTTCTTGAAGCAACTTATAGGATACTCTAACTAGCAACAACCACTACCTACTCCCCTTGAGAGGTAGCTCCCATCAATCCAGGAATATCAATATGACTTCAATTAATCCCCTCGGAAAAATGCACCAACTATGCATCTAATAATAAGATGGAGAGGAAATTACCTCTAACTTGTTCTTGAGATATTTAAATGTATCCTTTGCAACTTCCTTTGTGAAAATGTCTACAACTTGATCCTTTGTAGATACATACTCTAACTTTACTTCTTTATCTACAACCTTCTCTCTCAGAAAGTGATACCTACTTGATATGTTCATGGTTCTAGAATGCATCACTAGATTCTTGGAAATATTGATGGCACTTGCATTATCACATAGAATAGGAATGAGCTTATCATATTTTATCTTGACATCCTTAAATGTTTGCTTCATCCAAAACACTTGAGTATAATGAGATGTTGCAATAATATACTTTGTTTCTATTGTTGACATACATACTAAATCTTGCTTCTTACTATTCCATGAAACCAACCTATTTCCTAAAAAGAAATCACCACCATTGGTACTTCTTCTATCATTAATAGAACTGGCCTAATCAACACCAGTGTATGCACTCAAATCAAATTCATTATCTTTTGGATACCATAATTAGTAATCCATAGTGCTCTTCAAATATATGAATATTCTCTTAACTGTTTTTACATGTGTTTCTTTACAATTATCTTGAAATATTGCAACCAAACATACCACATGCATTTAATAATAGGTCTTGAAGCAATTAAGTACAACAAGATTCCAATCATATATCTATATAGAGTTTGATTAGCTAGAGGAGACTCATCATCTTTGCTCAAATGACAACTAGTTACCATAGGAGTACTCATAGGTTTGTAATCTTCCATACCAAACTTCTTCAACATCTCCTTGACATAATTTTCTTGAGAAATAAAGATACCGTCATCTAACTGAACAATTTGAATACCAAGAAAGAAGGATAACTCACCAATAATAGACATTTCAAATTTTTTCTACATTTCTTTAGTAAACTTCTTGCACATTTCATCATCTCCACCAAATATTATATCATCAACATATACATCAAAAATAAAAAATGCATTCATCCTCAATATTTGTTTGTCTACAATACCTTTCTTGAAACCTTGTTGAAGTAAACACTTGTCCAACCTTGCAGAAAAATCCCTAGGAGCTTGTTTGAGGATATAGAATTCCTTTTTTATTCTGTACACCATGTTTGGGTCTTCTAATAACTGGAATCCATCAGGTTTCTCTATGTAGAATTATTCATCCAAATCTCCATTCAGGAAGGTTGATTTGACATCCATATGATATACTTTGAAGTCCTTGTGGGATGAAAAGGAAAGAAACATTTTGATTTCTTCCATTCATGCTACCACAGCAAAAGTCTCCTCAAAATAAATTCCTTCTACCTGATAATAATCTTTGAATACTAGGCTTTCTTTATTTCTTACAACTTCTCCATCTTCATTCAACTTATTCTTGAATACCCACTTTGTTCCTATCACATTTTTCTCTACAGGCCTTGGAACTAGTTCCCAAGTCTAATACTTCTCAATCTAATTCAATTCTTCTTCCATTTCTCGTATCCATCCTTCCTCCTTGCTAGCATCAATGAATTTTTTTCGTTCTCTCTTTGATAAAAAACAAAATTTTACTTGCTCATTCGTCTTTGCAAACCTTCTCCTAGTCAGCACTCCTTAATTCTTATCTCCAATAATCTGACCCGTTGAATGATTCCTTTGGACATACTTGGTAGGAGTCTTACTATACTTTTTTACTATTTCTTCTTTCTCTTCAAATTATTCTAAGGAAGAGGAGGGAGGCATTTGATCCACAATCCTCAAGTTCATTCATATTTTGATGTAGATCTTCATCAACCTTAACATTTGTACTTCAAATATTCTTCCCAATCTTTTGTTGTAGCACCTGTATGCTTTACTTTGAGATGAATATCCCAAAAAAATACCTACATCAAATCTTGAATCAAACTTCCTCAAAGCATCTCCATCTCTTCTAATGTAATATTTTCTTGCAAAGACTCTAAAATAATTGACATCTATTGATCTTTTATACCATAACTCATATGGGGTCTTAGTGTTGTTAACCCTTAATAAACCTCTATTGATAATATAGACTACAATAATATGAACTACTTCTTTCCAATAAACATTTGGAATATTTTCTTCCATCAGCATGGTCCTTTCCATCTCTTGAAGAGTCCTATTCTTTCTTTCCACTACCTGATTTTATTGAGGAGTTCTAGCACCAGATAGATGCCTCCTTATTCCATGTTCTTCAAAAAAATCATTAAACTCATTTGATGTGAACTCACCTCTTTTATCACACCTTAAGCACTTTATTTTAGCATACATTTCATTCTCAACCATTAATTTGAAAATATTGAATCTACTAAAATCATGAAATTTATCTTTCAAGAAAGTAACCATGTCATCCTAGAGAAATCATCAATAAAAAGCATGAAATACCTTTCTCCTTTAAGAATTTTTCTTCTAGTGGGTTTGCAAAAATTATTATGAATCAAATCTAATGGTTTAGAGAAAAAATATGTTGAACACACCTGGATATTGAGAGGGAGGTTGAATCAGTATCTTCACAACTTAAACCCTTCAACAATATGTAGATTCAAACTTTTAACAGGATCAACAATTTATGAATAGATCGAGAACACATAATAAGTCAACAAAAATGAAAGATAAAGAAATAAACACACATGCACAAGATAACACCATATTTACATGGAAAACATGAGGGAAAATCCATAGAGAGAAATATCTCAATATAGGAAGCTCATTGCTTATGAATTACAATTTTTTTAAGGCTCGCTGCCTAAGGAAGCACACTGCTCTTGTGCAGACTTGCAAGATAAGGTAAACAAACTTAGGGAAAGATACAAATTACAAGGACCTACTAAAGAGACTCATTGTTTGATAGTAGGATACATGAAAATTTAGAATTAAAACATTTGTCAACACAACACTCTATTGAATGAGGCATTAAAGCTCATGTCTCTTCTATTTCAACAATTCACTACTTTATTCCATACTTTCACATCAACCCCACACTGTCACTTATCTTTCAACTAAATTTTTCTTGTATTTATATCCTCCGCAAGATCAAAAAACACCAATTAGGTCAACCAAAATAGAATACAAACAATGATCTCAACAAGTCAACCATAAGCAAGATAACAAGCCCTCTTGGCTAGATATCCATAAATTTCCAAGAAAATAAAATCAACATTATATGTGATACCAAAGAGATCAACCGTTGATGCGCAAACCACAAAGAGATGTTTCATCCAACAACACTTCTAGAAACCTCTTTCATACTATCATGCCACAAACGACCATTGAAAACCAAATAAAAGCATAACACTTCATTCTAGAAGCACAAAATACACAACTAAGAGATGGAACATTAATAGACCAAATTATGGTACATTTCATTACATGAAAACTAAACTAAGGCACTGCACAAAAATTGAGAGCCCATCCACCAAGCCATATGAGCAAAAACATCAATGTAGAGAAATGTGGAGAAATGTAGAGCATTTTTTGGGCCAGTCTAGAAAACCAACAAAATTGCTAGTACACTAAAAATACTAGAGGCCTCCTTGGAAAACATTGGCGTCCTAAAAATATAGGAATGCAATATCCATAGAACATAAACTTCGAATCCCAAAATGCAAGACCATATCTTCAACAATGGAGGAATGCAGAGCATTCTCCCAAATAGCCTTCAAGGAAACTGATGCAGAGCTAGGAGGATTCAAAACACATCACACAAACCTTCAACAATAATCCAAAACAATTTTTTTATAACACATGTTATTAAACATTGTATATCACATTGGAAACATAACTATGGCAGCCCACAATTTATTTCCATGAAAAATCATTAATAACTTCTACAAAAAAAATAATGAAGCCAATCCCTCTGGTGAGATTGAATAAAACATAGTTATATACTCTTCCTCAAATTATTATGAAGATCCAATGGTGGAAATGAAAGTTATTATATTTTTCCCAAAACTCCAAACCCTAGGTAGGGTTCAGACCTGCCCTCACAAAATTGTTCATAACTTATTCAATTCTTAATGAATTCTGATGAGAATTGAAGCAAATGAAAGTAGATTCACATGGAAACAAAATCCAATTGGTTTTAGATACAAAATATTGACTTTATATTCCGTACCATCACACATCTTTAGACTGTAAATTCTGCACAATATTGTTAGAATAGCCAGTCTCACCAAAATAATCATATCTTCCACAAAACTTGATAAAATTCAATGAGACAAAAGGAATTGGAAACTATAAATAGAGACCTTTCCATCCATATATGATACTCTATCATCTGAGTCCATACCAGGCCGTACGAATCACAACTTCAATCTGGTAACAATGTAAAAATCAGAAAATGCATACCAAACTTGAGGTTGCCATTCATTTAACTTCAAAAATAATGTCTCCAACCCCCAATTCGAGTTTTGGAGGGTTTATTTATACATTTTCAACCAAAAAACACTATTTTCAACCACCTTTTGATTAGTTTGTTGACAAAACACCTTAATGACATTTCATCTACCTAATTTTGCACTTTTGACAATTTTTACAATATATGAGAAATGAACAACATCCTAGGACCTATAACACCACAAAGGTGGCCTCTTGGGCCTTATTACAATATCAAAACATAAAAATAGAAAAAATAACTCAATGTGGCCTTATGGAGGCATGTGATCAAATAGGTGCTCATGCACCAGAAACTTCTTGTAGCAGAACCTTTCATCAACATGCAAAGACTAGAAACTTCCTTGCAACAAAATATACTTCCTTAGGAAGAACAAGAAAGAGAATACAATATGCTAGAGACCATCATCAACAACTCTCCAATATTAGCATTACTTCTAAACCTCATCTTAATGCATCTAATCCTTATCTTAATATATCATCATGATATCATCTCTTTTGACAACAACCATACTCAATACATCTTTACTAGTCATCAAACAAGGCATGACATCCAACCATGAACATCAACAACTCATCCTAAACAAGTCATGACTACATCCAACCATGAACATTAGCAACTCATCCAAACGAGGCATGACTACATCCAACCATGAAAATCAAAACATTATCAATGACATCCAATGCCAAAAACTTGTGCAACAATATTCTCAAGTGTTGAAATCAATGGTAACCACAATGACAACCAATACCAACACACACTTGCACATTCTCCCCCTTTGACATCAAGGAAAAAGAAAAAGAATATCTTCATTTGAATCATCAACACATTCTCCCCCTTTGACCAACAACACCTCTTATTCAAGCAGCTATACAAGCTCCCCTTGTCAGTAGCAACCATCCAAATACCTACTCCCCGTAAGTGGTAGCACACATCAATCAAGGAGAAAAGGATATGACATTTATTTCTCCCCCTAGATAGATGCACCTTCTATGCATCTAGTTAGAAAAATGAGGGGAAATAACCCCTAATTTCTATCAGGGATACTCAAAATTATGCTTTGAAAGCACCTTAGTGAAGATGTCTACAATTTGATCCTTAGTAGGCGTATACTCTAATCTAATTTCTTATTCTATAGCCTTCTCCCTTAGAAATTCATACCAGATATAAATGTTTTTAGTCCTTGAATACATCACTAGATTCTTGGAAATATGTAATTGCATTGGTATTATCACACAATATGGGAATGGGTTCATCATATACCACCTTTATATCCTTTAAGGCTTTCTTCATCCAAAGCACTTGGGTGCAACAAGATGTTGCAGCTATATACTCATCTTCTGTTGTGAATAAGGACACTGTGTCTTACTTCTTATTGAACCAAGAGATGTATTTGTCTCCTAAGAAAAGTGCACTTACACTAGTACTTTTCTAGTCATCCACACATCCTACCCAATTAGCATTAGTATAAGCACTCAAAGAAAAGTTATCATCCCTCTTATACCAAAAACCATTATCTGGAGTTTCCTTGAAATATATGAATAATTTTTAATACCTTCTCATGATTTTTCTTAGGATTAGCTTGATATTTGGTAACCAAACATATTGTATGCATAATATTAGGTCTAGAAGTAGTAAATTACAATAACCCTCCAATCATAGACCTATAAAAAATTTGATCAACCTCAAGTGACTCATCATTCTTGCTCAAGTGACAACCGATGACCATAGGAGTGCTTACTGGTTTAGAATCGTCCATGCCAAACTTCTTCAACATCTCTTTAACATAATTATCTTGATAATACCATCATTTAGTTTCACAATTTGAAGCCCAAGGAAGAAAGACAAAACACCAATCATAGGCATCTCAAACTCTTTTTGCATCTCTTTTCCAAAATTCTTACACATATTATCATTTCCACTTATGATGATGTCATCAACATATACAACCTCAACCAAAATCTTGTTTTCCTATACCTTAATATAAATATTACTATCGACAGTACCTTTCTTGAAACCTTTCGAAAGTAAGTACTTGTCCAACTGAGCATACCAAGCTCTAGGAGCTTGTTTGAGTCCATAAAAATATTTCTTGAGTCTATACACCATATGAAAATCTTCTGATAACTAGAAACCATATAGTTTCTCAATATATACATCTTCCTCTAAATCACCATTCAAGAAGGCTAACTTGAAATCGATGTAATAGAATTTCAAATTCTTGTGAGAAGTAAAGGCAAGAAACATCCCTATTGCGTCCATTTTGGCTACTGAAGAAAACGTATCCTCAAAATAAATAGCTTCAACCTATGAATAACCCTTACATACCAATTTGGATTTGTTCCTCAGAACTTCACCATCTCCATTTAGCTTGTTTTGAAAAACAACCTTTTCTCCTATCACATTCTTATCTATTGAATGGTTCTTCTACACATACTTTGATGGATTCTTAGGAACCTTTTCTTATTATTGTTTCTTCTCTTCTTTCTCTTCTTCTTCTTCTTCAATTTAGGAAGGTATATCAGATCCACAAACCCTTGGTTCTTGTGAGATCTAACACAAGTCTTCATCTACCTTAACATTTATTCTTTCAATAATCTTTCTCAATCTCTTGTTGTAGCATCTATAGGCCCTACTTCTAGTTGAGTAACCAAGAAAGATCCCTTAATCACATCTTGAATCAAACTTTCCATGGTCTTCTTCATCTCTTCTGATGTAGAATTTTCTACCAAAGATCTTGAAGTATGTAATAGTGGGAGGCCTTCCGTACCATAGCTAAGGGGTATTAGTGCTATTGACCCTCAACTACACTCTTTTAAGAAAGTAGACAACAATGTGAACTTCTTCCTTCCAATACATATTAGGCAGATCAACATATTTCAACATATCCCTACCCATCTCTTGGACAGTCCTATTCTTTCTTTCCACCACCCAATTATGTGTAGGGGTCCTAGGAGCATACAAATGTCTCTTAATACCATGATCTTCAAAAAAAAAATTCAAATTCGTTTGAAGTAAATTAACCTCCTCTATTTAACCTTAAGCGTTTGATCTTAGTATGAGTGTTAAATCTGCAATAGACTAACAAGGATCAACAAACAAGTGTCAAACATGTTAGAAACCAAATCAAACACTCCCTATGAGATTCTTTAACGAAATTCAAGAGAAAACATGAAAACAATAACAAACTAACAAAAGATAGCATGCAATCTAAATAGAACTAGCTAAACCTCCATCCCATAGAGGGAGTGGTGCTCCTTTGATGTGGAAAGAAGCTCTTTCCCAATCCCTTTGATATGCTTTGGTAGTTTTTCATGATCCAAGTGTGAAAATGACTCCAAATGGTGATAACTATGCTTGAAAATGATGAAGGTGATGGATTGCTATGAATTGAAATGCCTATAGTGATAATGCATGAAGTTGTGGATCCATATTGTGAAAAGGATGCTTCTATTTATAGAAGCCATGGGTTGAAGAATGAGAAGATTTGATGAATGTGGGATAAAATGGGAGCCAATGAGAATGTGCCAAGTGTCACAATTCTATTGGAGGAAGGTGGAGCATAGTTTAAGAAATGTGTGAGTGGAGGAGGATGAAAGAGAAGTAAATGAGAATGGTTGAGCATTTGAAAGGTTGTAAGAGGAATTGAATGAATTTGGTTGGAGATGTGAGAGGATGTAAGAGAGGTTATTGCATTTATAAGAGGAGTTATTGAAGATGTGAAAGGTTTTTGAAAACCTTTGGAGGGAAATTGAATGAGAGGTGGTTGATGGGAATATTCCTTCGTGAGGATAAATAGAGAAATTAGTTAATTAAAAGAAATGAATTTCATGTGCAACTTGGTTAGTTGACCATGGGTTGATTTAACTCTTGAGGAGTAAAAAGTTGGAGGATTTATTAATAATGATTAGAAAGTGATTTAGGATTAATTAATCTAGCATTAATTAATTGGAATGGATTAGGAGATTGTGACATTTGATTTGATTTATTTAATAAAATGAAAAGACGTAGGGGGATTTAATTAAATGAATTGATTTAAATGTGATAAAAAATAGTTTGAAGAAGGGTGAATTAAGCAATAAAATTTAATTATTTGATTAATAGATGAATTTGATGATTTTAACTAAATAATGTTGATTATTTAATTAATTGATGAATTTGATGATTTTAACTAAATAATGTTGATTATTTAATTAATTGATGAATTTGAAGTGATTTGGGAAGAAATGGTGTTAATTTATCAAAATCAGATGCATAGTATCAATCAAGACTTTTTTCGGTGTCTACATTTTTTTCGTCTTTGAAGCGAGGTACCTGCTGCGTCAGTTCAAATAATAACACTACTATGATCAAAATTCCAAAGTTTCCTAATTTTTTTGATGCCCCACTACTTCCCCAGTGAAAGAAATTACACTACTACACTACCCCTCGAGAGATTGGGCAAAAATTGCAAAATTAGGTTGAGCTAGTGAAAAAGGTTCAACAAGGATTCAGACACAAAAAATAGCCTACGAGATGTAAAAACAAGCTTATGGCAATGAAAATAGGTCAAAACAAACTTCGTTTGAACAAAAAAGGGATTAAATGGGTTCAAAACCCCAAAAAAAATATACTAAAAACCCTTAAAAAATGCATAAATAGGGTTAAGAGGGTTATTTTCAAATCATTTTGCACTCTTAGCATTTAGAAACCTTGACTTTTTGCTCTAAGGCACTGATGGAATGATGGCTTGTGTGCTCCCCACACATTGAAAAGATTGGGTTCGTGAGTTCCAGCGGCCTTAGGATGTAACCTGACCCACGATACGCCTTTTGAAATTTTTTCCGTTTTATGTGATTTTTATGCATTTATTAGGGTCCAATTAGGTCGATCAAAAGAAATCCTCTAGGGAATCACAATCGTTATGGTAAGCTTCACCTTTTTGCATGTCGACCTGCGTTTGCAACATAGCATCATATGATGCTAGAGGGTTTTAGAGTCGTGGAAAAAATCCTGACTCGCCTTTGCAAGATTGTGTCGCCCTGCCCCAAAAGATTTTGACGTCACCCCGAAATGTCGACTCACCTTTTCCATATAGCACCGCTATTGATTTGAGCACAACCTTTGCAAAATGATAGAGTGTCACTTTTGCAAAAGCCGACTCACTTTTACTTTTTGGGGATTTTTTATTTTTGAAAACATGTCATGTTGATGAATTTTGATGTCATGGGAATTTTGGATGCAAGATGTCCTACCAATGCTCCACTTGAAGGAGCACAGGAGCTAGATTTTGCACAAAGAGAGACATTTGATAGATGAGGCATTGTTCTTCCTTGGTTCGATCGGATTCAGACATGTAGCTCAGATGCTCGAGGTGAGGACACACCTTGCGATGATGACAACTTTAGTGGAGAGATGGTGAAGTGAGACCTCCTCATTCCATTTACTAACTAATGAGGCCACCATGACCCTAGAGGACATATGGCAGATCCTGCAGATCCCCATACACGGTGATCACATTATATACGATGTGGAGTCTGAAGGTGATGCCATTTCTTTGCTATTTAGTGTTGACCAGCATGTGACTGACAATGGCTTGATTGACCTTGCTCATTATGAGGGGATTGCCCCTGATTTGACCTTGTTTGTCAGAGCACTGATCTCAGGATTCCTCATTCCTAACAGGAGAGCTAGAGGATGCAACATTGAATGGGAGATCGTTTGGTCTCACATGATGGAGGAGATGACTATCTATGTCTGGGGGCCAATCATCCTAGCCTCATTACATCATGATATGCACCAGCTCGTGTACTATGGGTCTTGTTGCATTGGCATGGAAGTTAGAATTCTTCATGTGTAGGCATATGAGCATATACCCATTTTGAGGCCCACCATTGCAAATGTCCAGACAGACCGTGATGATCCTACAGTTTACAGGTATGGGGGGATGACCACACTTCATTATACAGGGATTATAGGCATCCCACACTGGAGGCAGGTTATTGATGATATGACAATGTTTCGTTGGAGACCATGGCTCCACTTTCATAGATGGCATGATGACGATGCCCAACTTTTCTACTATCAGTTGTCCAAATACCTGGAAGGATGGGATAATCACATGATAGAGCGGTACCTCCCAGATAGGGTTTCTCACTAGTTTAAAGAGGTACAAAATGCATCTGATGATGACTAGAGAGCCATATTTTCTTGAAGGACATGAGAGATAGTGTGGGGGTAGTAGATTCCTCACCAGCAAGCCATCAACAATTTTAGACAGCTAGTGATGATGTCATGGGTTTATTTTGACAGTCTCATAGATGCAGGAACTAGACATGCATATGATGCATATTTCCAAACTCACACCCCAATTTGATTGACATTACTGGTGGTGCCAACAATGGACAAAGGATGGGTTAGAGGACCCTAGATTGGATATATAGGTCCCCCAACAGCCAGGTCATCAGGCACAAGACAGACAGGTCAGAGGCCACCAATACAACTACCTCAACAACCACACTAGTAGGCACCATGGCCACCACCACTAGGTCCCGATCCCAGGGACAAACAAATAATGGAACTACAGGAACATACTCAGGCCTTGAAAGGGCAACTATTGTAGGCCTAGGATTAGATTCAGACCTTGACCCAGGAGAGGGATCAAGCACGAAAGGAGGTGGTGCAAGAGTGCCAAATGAGAGAAGATGCAAACCTTGGGTTGTCCTTGGAGTAGGGATGGAGACAATAGTGCAGTAGGCATAGGGGCAGGCCACAATCCTAACTAAGATGTATGGGCGAGTGATGCAGGAGGCATCATACTATAGGAATTTATATTAGAGGGATGTGGCATAGGAGTGACGAGAGTTGGATTTCTCCCATATCAGTCAGGTTGCTCCTAGTAGAACTCCTCGCACAGGGGCATCAGGGAGACCATCAAGGTCTCATCACTAGAGCTAAAACAGCCATCATGGGGACATACAAAGCGAGGGTAGCGAGGGTCACTGATAGTACACTAGACACATTTTTTTTATTTTATAGCCTGATTTATGATGTATATACATTCATTAGCTGAGTTTTCATTAGCCTCTTGTATATTCAATGATGATACTATATATCTTATTTTGATTGTATCATGGAATTCAACTTTTTTGATATATATACATGAGATGACTTCAATGTGCTTATATGATGTGATGGTTATTTTATTTTTTGCTATGGATGGATATGATATGTATGGATTCATCTAATGTTCATGCTTTATGTTATGATTTTTAATGTTTATGATGCGATGTGATATTATTGATGTATGGTATGAATGCACATGGATCTATATGGATGCACTTTTATGTGATGAATGTAATGCAATGCTATTTTTAACTTCCTTTTATAGATGTGATGTATGTATGCATGATGCAAAAAATGTGATGATTATGATAATTCTTATATGGCTATGCAATGGATGCTTATGCAAGTGCATGGTTTATGAGATCTTAGAATAGCCAATCTATATTATGATGGATAATGTTTTATATTATGATGATATGTGTAGTATGTTGACGGTTTGTGGATGTAGGAAGGATGCAGATATAGATATATTTATTTTTGAATGTCATGATACCATGTTACTATTAATATATGGAAAATATAGAAGAAAGAGGAATAAACCCTTGAGTTCGAGATTATGCAAAAATATATAGTGATGATAATGATGATGATGTGATTGCTTATCAGAGATTTGGGGACGTAAAGAGCTTACTTTCCATATTTTTGATAACACACATAGATACAATGCATCAAGGTATAGAAAACTAGGATGGCATTGTACCTAGTGTGATGGACTTTGACTCAACAATCAAATAGTTGTATCCCTATTCACACCTGGCATACAAAACCTTATTAGGATGTATCTTAGACATTTGAAACATCTCAGACCAAAACACAAAAAAGGTAGAACCTCCCAATGCAATAGTCAACAAGACATCTAAAACACCCTCCCTACAAACCAAACAAAGTAAGCATGACCAAGGTTATTTTACAAGAATATCCAACAAGCACAATAGAAAAAAGATAATAATCAATGATCCTTTCCTTTCTCTCTCAATCATTTTTGATCAGACATCATCAAGAGGTCATTGGAATGAGTGCAATGAGATAAATCAACAAGACAAAGATCAAGTAAGCAAACAAGCTAATGTTCTTCAAACCTCTAGCCAAGACTAAACTATGGTGATGACTGTTGTTGATGTCGATTGTAGGAAGGATGCATCCTAGGACATGATGTTATCAAATGATTTTGAGACTAATGAGATGGTGGGCTATTGATATCAAGAGTTAACCAACTTGTTTATATACTGACCTAGACTTGAGATCTTGATGTTTGAGTTTTCACTTTCAATTTGCTAAACTTGCTTCCGATTGTTTTACCAAAGGTTGGGGGTGATGATCATTTATTATGAGTGGATGTTTATTGTGGGTGAACATTGAAACAGGATGGATGATTTTTTGGGTTTTTTGAATTTTTTTGATATTTTTTGGTATTTTCGAGATTTTTTTCAAATGTTTTTATTTTCAAAATTTTTAATGTTTTTTTGTTTTCTGAGACTTTGACCTAGAACTCAAACCCCAAAGACTCATCCTAGGGCTCCGTGGGTTGATCAAAGATTAGCCTTTCCTAATGCTATACATGCAGACCACATAGTTTGATCGACATAGACTCATCTATCGATGAGAAATAAAACAAACAAATTCATTAGTTTATTATGATATCTCTAGCGACCAAACTATCGTAGTCTTAGGGGGAACATCGCTGATGTCCTTCCTCAAGATTCAAGCTCGTAGACCCATAGAAGTTCAACGTGGATGATTCCCATTTTTTGAACCTATTTTTGGTTTTTCAACATATTTTGATATTTTGGTTTCTATTATGAATACCGTTTTGGATTTTTTGATTTTCTAAATGTTTTTGGATTTTCTTATTTTAAGGAATTTTTTTGGATGTTCTAATTTTCTGAATGTTTTTCGATTTTCTAATTTTAAGGAAGATTTCAAGAATATACACGAATCTGATCTAATGCAGGTATAAGAACATACCGCTAGCATGATGCAATAGACTACTTCAATATAGGCAGGACAAACTAACCTTAGGAATGTGCCAAGTAGTTCTAGGATGGAGCATGATACAAACACAAGATCAAGCTATGATGCACACGTGGATGGGTGATGGAAGGATTAGTGGAATGTGATGGGTGAATGATGAATAACAAGCTGAAGAGATCATGGTTGATGGAAAGTGCTTTATTTACATAAGACACATGATTGCTAGGTTTTCACCAAGGTATTTTCCCAAAGCACCACCAAAGTGGTTTTCACTAGAGGACAATTTTTTTCTTTACTGTTTTGAATCCGTTTTTTCTTTTTTTTGGATTTTTGTATTTTTTTAATTTTTTGTCTTTTTAGTTTATACCTTGCAAGCTTAGGCATAATTTTTTTTGAGATGGGAGCTATTGATGGGTTCCTGCAAAGGCTCACCTTTGGGTTTAGATAACTGATATGCTCCTAATTTATAACTTGTGATGATGAAGGGTCCAAACCAGTTGGGCTCAAATTTTCCATTGCTATCTGGATTTAGTACATTCTTCTAATTTTCTTTCAACACGAGCTCTCCAACTTGAAATGACCAACTCTTGATCTTCTTATTATAGCTTCACTTGAGACAGTTCTAGTACATTTGTAGATGGTTCAAAGCATCTGTGTCACTCATCCAGTAGTTCTAGCTCGTTCAACTATGACATCCAATATTCTTCATCAGTAATGAGATTCTGCAATGATATTCTTAAGGATGGGAGCTCGATCTCAATGGGAAGGATGGATTATGATTTGTAGACCAAGGAGAAAGGGGTTGCACCTATAGGAATGTAGATACTCATTCGGTGGGCCCATAAGGTGGGATTCAATTGTAAGTGCTAGTCATGACCAACTTCATTGACTATTTTATTTAGGATTTTCAAGATGGTTTTATTCATAGCCTCATCTTTTTTGTTACCCTAGGGGTAGTATGGGGTGGAGAAGCGATGTTGGATATTGAATTTTGGCATAGCTCTCGAACATCTTGGTTCTTGAAAGGTGTCATGTTATCTGATATAAGGGCTTGTGGGACACCGTAGTGAAAAATGAGGTAGTTTAGGATGAATTTGGATATCTGCTTCCCTATGATATAGGTCATGGGATGGCCTCTACCCACTTTGTGAAGTACTCTATGGCAGTGATAATGAATTTGTGTCCATTGGATGAGGTGGCTATGATTTCTCCTATGAGACCGAGCCCCCATTGTGAAAAGGGTCGGGGTGTTATAATCAGTTGGAGCTCCTGAGTTGGTGCATGGATTAGGTCCCCATGCTATTGACATTCTAAACATTTTTAGACATACCAATGAGCTTCCTTCTCCATTGTAGGCCAGTAGTACCTAGTCCTTAGCAGTTTCTTAGCCAAGGTCATACCACTAGAATGTGAACCACAAATACCATCATGTACCTCAATTAAAATAGTCAAAGCCTCCTCAAGGTTAAGGCATCATAAGAGAGCTACCTCGATACTTCTATGGTAAAGGGTGTCACCTAAGATAGCGAAACATGATGACTCCTTAATAAAGGTTCTCTTAAGGTTTGGGGTGATGTCAGCGGGGAGGACTCCTATTTTCAAGTAGGTGTATATGTCATGGTACCAAGGATCACCTGGACCAATGATTTCACACACGAACTCAGAATCTGGTACATCGAAAGCTGGTACCAGAAGCTGCTCTACTAGGAATTCATGTTTATGGACATTGCATGGGATATCCAGTAATGATCTAAATGTTGCCATATCATCCATTGCTCTATTGTTTTCCCTTGGTATGTTCTCAAATGTGATGTTGATGAAGAATTCCTTGAGAATCTCTACCAGTTTCTTATATGGGGTAAGCTTGTCATCCTTTGTTTAGTATTCATCATTAACGTGGTTGATAATTAGCTGTGAGTCCCCATAGACCTTAAGTGCCATAATTTTCCACTGTATCACTATTCTGAGTCTTATGACAAGGGCCTCATACTCTGCAATATTGTTGGTGCATGGAAAAGATATCTTATATGACTTCGAGATGCAATCTCCTTGTGGTGTGATTGTTAGTGTAGTTAATATCTAATTACACTTGCATAAGTTTACTTAGGTAATATTTTAATTCCTATGTTAATTATTCTCATCCTTATCTTGTTGAGTTATCTTGTTGCTCAAGATAATATTAGGGTTATGTATACTTTTCTTGTATAAAGAAAATCATCTCATGTAATTATGAATTCCTGAATAATAATATTTTGTACATCTTTTTTGCAATAGCTTTTATTTTTTTGTTTTTCTCTTCTGTGGAAGGTTTTTTGGTTTGCATGTCTAATCTTGGTTTCTAACATGGTATCAGAGTCTCGATTTGCAGCCCCTTCTCAGCTTTTTTGGAGAAATACATTGTAGAGCATGTTCGGGGTTCCTCGAGGGTTTCATTCCTTGAGCATATTCATGCAACATCTTGGATTAGATCAGGGTTTTCAATTGGATTTAGAGTGTTGGAAAAGGTCAGAAATGGCTTTTATTTCATTGATTTTGGTCATCGTTGAAGAAATCTGTGAGGGTTTCAAGTTCGATGATTTTTTTGAGAGATCTGGGGATCGCCTAATTTTCTAGCCATTTTGGGCCAAAATGGACCTTGCCGTTGGATTCGCAGCACCCAAAAACCCCTATTTACATATAAAATTTGTCCATTTTGGACACAGTCGACTCGGGAGGCAAAACTTTTTTGTCTAAGAGCCATATGGCCCCAAGGCACATTTTTCGAGGCTCGAATATTGAAAAAAATTCAAAAAAAATTTTAAAAAATCAAAAATTTTGATTAAAGTCTAGTGCTTCCAGTTTAAATGGCTTCCTCCACCCAGCAGCCACTGTCGGTCCATAGCCACCGGCGAAAACTGTCGGTCTGTTGTTCCCTATACTTAGCCCCTGTGGCCTCTAGCGGAGATCACATGGAGAACTGGGGGCCCAAGCTCTTGCCCCCGGCCATTCGCAGCACCCACCCTGGTCACGTGGGTGACTAGGGGCTCTGCACCTAGGAGCTTGCTGCTAGCCCCCCGGTCCACCCAGGCGACCAGGGGCTTTATTTTTTAGCCCCTAAGGGCTATAAAAAAGGTTATTGGGTAGAATCAGAGTACTTTCACGGAATTGGCCATAACTTTTGCATACGACGTTATTTTTCTACAAACAAGATATCGTCAGAAATCTAGTTCCAAGCTCTTTGCAATGGTGTAGGTGTGGTTTTCTGTGTTTTCTTTTTTAATGTCTTTTTCTTCCTAGGAAGTTAGATGTTTATGTTTTCACTCTAGGAGACATATCTTATGACTCGCTTATCCGTTTTTCACCATTCTTGTGGTGTTGGAAAGCTGGTTCAGTCCTCTACAAAGATCTAAGGTCTATTTTTATTTTTTGTTTATGCATGTTTTCATTCTCTCCTTTTACAATCATTAGGTTATTGTAATAAATGAACTGATATAAAGTTCCATCAGGGGGTTTCTTGCATAATAATCTAATTAGAGTGTGCCTGCACTTTGATCTCCATCTTGTTATTGATGATAGCTCACATGGGTTATATCTGGTTTCTTAGTTTCTTCTGGTCACATCTTTCTCTAGCTTCACACATATCAGATTCACATCAGTTCACACTTCAGATTGGGAGTTTATGGTTGTTGATCCACATTGGTTCAAATCCTTCTCAATTTGAGGGCCATGCTTTTATGGTTAATGTTCCATAGTCTTTATGGTACTTGTTCCTATGGAATATTTTTAGTCTCAGTTTGGCATCAGCATTGAGATACATGGTTTCTAGATTCTGTCATCATATCATCTACTATTGCTTCACAGATTCTAAGGTTGTTCCAGTTTGTGAGTTTTCTAGTGTTTCGTGGCATCGGGTCTGTTGTCGCATTACTATAATTCCGCTTTGGTTTCTTGTAGACAAAAATATCTTTCCTTTCTTGTTGAATTGTGGTTCTAGTGTTACTCCACAGTGTTCTTCCAGTGCTTCTTTGCAACAGTCATCTCATTGTAGGGGGGTTTTGTCCCACTGGGTTTTCCTTCTCTACCTCATTATTGCATTTGTACATGGGTACCTAATCAGGCCTTGTTGTCGAGACCCATTCATGCTTTCTTGCATTCATCTTAGTTTTAGGTGCATGCTTTTTTTTAGTCTCCCTAAGTTGCACTTATGGGGGGTGTTAGTGTAATTAATATTTAATTACACTTGCATAAGTTTACTTAGGTAATATTTTAATTCCTAGGTTAATTATTCTCATCCTTATCTTGTTGAGCTATCTTGTTGCTCATGATAAGATTAGGGTTATGCATAATTTTCTTTTATAAAGCAAATCATCTCATGTAATTGTGAATTCCTGAATAATAATATTTTGTATACCTTTTTGCAATAGCTTTGTTTTTTCTTTTTTTCTCTTATGTGGAAGTTTTTTGGTTTGCATGTCTGATCTTGGTTTCTAACAGTGATGAAGAAGACTCTCTCTCCTTATCCATGCTGAGTATATGGCCTATCTAAGTAAACCTTC
>VDFB02376607.1:0-34911 GCA_007258455.2 Sequoia sempervirens
TAGTAGAAACTACAACATTGTATAATGAGGTTGATGAGGTGGACAAGGCCACCATAGTAGAAGCTATTATAAAATATATTACATTTCTTAAAGTAGATATGAGGAAAATAGAGAAAAAAATACCTATGAAATTATGAAATGTTTTGATAGAGAGGAGATATGAAGCTATAGAAGAAGAGGAAAAATTAAATGCCAATGCAGTGGAGAAGATCAATGCTCCTCTATCTAAGGAAAATAAATCCAAATTGGATACAGTATTTAATAAAAAAATCATAACAAAACAAAGGGTGACAACCCTTATGGGAAGAGATCAAAATGATCTTGAGAGGCTCAGGAAGGAGAGGGTTGAAAAAGTAGTAGACCTAGCACAAAGGCTAGGAATTAATTCTAAGAGTAAGGAAGAAATGCATGTGGAAGAGAATATTGGAGATGATGTGCAGCTAAATGGTGTTCAACATGAGCATGATTCAGAAGAAGTGGATGAAAATGACATGTTCTTCCTGATATGAGAGAAACAACAAAAGAAAATGTTGATGCTAAGAAAAGTGTTGAGAAGGATGCATCTACCAAAGAAGATGCTACTAAGGAGGATATTTCCAAGGAACACCTCCTTTGATTATTGAAACACAAGTTGAGAGAATGCAAGACCAACCAGAGACTATCCATCCTCCAAAAAACATAGATAATTCAACTAGTAAAAAAGGAAAAGAATACACATAGAGGAATGAAGATGCCTCCGGAGATGAGGAAAATAAAGTAGAGACACTAGGTAATAATGGTGATAATAAGGAGGATTTGAAAGAGAAGAATGTAGAGGAAAATGTTAACATAACTGGTGAATCCTTCAACTCCTACAGATATTCTCTACAAAATCTATTAAATATGCAGTAGCAATTCCAGCCAGTTGTTTCCACATAATTGTTATTGCTGCCCATGTAAGTAGGGAATGTGGACCTTGCGAAGATTTCACCACTCCAAAATATTTAGCTAGGAGATGTATTCCATGAATCTACCCAAAAGTAGATAATAGAAACTCATTAGAAGAGTGGAGAGCTAATTATGGAGGTTGTGAAGACCCTACAAGAGGCCATACTAGGAACAACAATTGACAATTCACTCTTTGGTATGGAAAATTTGAAGTTTTTAATTGATTCATTTAAAGAGTATTCCTCAAAATTGAAAGAAAATTTTGAAAAATAAATAGATAAGAAAATGGATGAAAAGAGGAGCCTAATGGAGATTACAGAGAAGTGTGTACAAGCACACAATAAATTTCAAGAAAGTCTCAAGGATGCACAGGCTTGTGTGGTTGAGCTGAAAGACTTAATTTAGTTTTGCATGAAGTGGCCTAGAGCCACAAGGAGTGTTAGAAACCAATATTTGATTGCAAACTAGAAAAATCACCTTCCATAGAAGAGAAAAATGAAAAAGCAGAGATTTGCAAAAGATGTGCAAATTGATATATTCGAAGTACTAAATATTACAAGAGATAATTTGCTTTATAAAAGAAAAGATGCATAAACCTAATCTTATCTTGAGCAACAAGATAGCTCAACAAGATAAGGATAAAACCTATAACTTAGGAATTAAATATTCCTAAGTAAACTTATGCTAAAGTGTAATTAAATATTAATTACACCAACACCCCCCCATAAGTGCAACTTAGGGAAAATAAAATTATTATGCAAAGATGAGTCTCAGAAACAAGGCCTGATCAGGTACTCATGTAAAAATGAAAAGAGAGAGAAAACCCAATGGGAAAACCCCCCCTCAGTGAGATGAATTGTTGTGCAGAATCACTGGAAGAACTCTGAAGAAGCAACACTAGAACCCCAAATCTAGCAAGCAAGTAAAGATACTTTTCTTTGTAGAATACCATATTGGAATCACAAATCCAACAATAGACCTGATGCCAAGGGACACTACAAACTCACATACTGGATCAACCTTGGAATCTATAAGCAACAATAGATGAAGGATGAAAGGAAAGGACCCATAATGATGACAAATCTGGAAGTTGTGTCTCTTGAAGCCAATGCAAAACTGAAACAAAAATTGCCCATAGGATGAGTACCATCAAGATTCTAGAACATTAACCATGAAAACATGGCCTTCAAATGAGAAAGATCTAAACCAATGAGGATCAAGAACCATAAAATCCCAATGTGAAGTGTGAACCGAAGCAAACCAACGATGTGTCTAGCTAAGCAAGAAAGAAGCTAAAAGGAAACAACAGGAAACCAGAAAAACTCATGCAAGTTGTCACCAATACATATAATGGATTCGAGAACCCCCCTTAATGGTACTTTATATCAGTTTGTTATTACAATACCCAATGATTGTAGAAGGAGAGAATGCAAAACTACATAAACATAAGAGAAAATGCAAACCTAGTGCATGAAAAAAAAATGAATTCATGCATAAAATAAGGTACAAATATTCTTTAAATGACCTTAGATCTGCATAGAGGCCAAAACCATCTTTCCAACACCATGAAAATCATGGAAAACGGATAAGCGAGTCAAAAGATATGCTTCCCGAATTGAAAATGGCAACATCTAAATTCTAAGGCCGCAAAAGACATCAAAAAAGAAAAATCATAAAATTAAACCTACACCATTGCGTAGAGTGTTGAAACTAATTTCTGATGATACCTCGTTTGCAAAAGGACGCTGTATACCTGAGTTACGCCCGTTTTCATGAAAGTTGTCCAAAAATGTCCGATTTGGCCCCTAGAAGCCCTCAGGGGCTAAAAAATAAGGCCCTTGGTCGCCTGGGCAGACCAGGGGCCAGCAGCGAAGCCCCCGGTCATGTACGTGACTAGGGTGGGGGCTTAAGATCTTGGTGGTGGGCTTGGTCTCGGTTCCAAGTCCACGGGAGCTGAAGTGGAGTGGAATGGCTCCCAAGCATCAGAGCGGGTGGCGGTGGTGGAAGTGGAGGCCGCTGGGTGGCGGGTGGGTGGTGTCCTCCAATATAACTAGTTGTGCAGAAATATAACCACATTTTTTGAATTTTTTTTTTATATTTGTGCCTCAAAAATTGTGCCTGGGGGCCGTATGACCCTTGGGAAAAAAATTTTTGCCTCTCCGGATGACTGTGTCCAAATCAAAAAAAAAATATATCAAAATAGGGTTTTTTGGGCATTGAGAATCTAATGGCGAGGTTCGTTTGGGCCCAAAATGCTCCAAAAATCAGGTGACCCCCAGATCTATCAGAAAAATTACCGAGCTTGAGACCCTCACAGATTTGGCAAACAGTGACCAAAATGAATAAAATAAAAGCCATTTCTAACTTTTTCTAGTGCTCTGAATCCAATGGAAAACCCCAATCTGATCCAAGACACTGCATAAAGATGCTCAAGGAATGAAACCCTCGAGGAACCTTGAACAAGGTCTGTAAGGTGTTCCTCCAAAAAGGCTGAGAAGGGGCTACAAATCGAGGCTCTGATACCATGTTAGAAGCCAAGATCTGATTGCAAACCAGAAAAATCACCTTCCAAAGAAGAGAAAAATGAAAAAGAAGAGATTTGCAAAAGATGTGCAAATTGATATATTCGAAGTATTAAATATTATAAGAGATAATTTTCTTTAAAAAAGTAAAGATGTGTAAACCTAATCTTATCTTGAGCAACAAGATAGCTCAACAAGATAAGGATAAAACCTATAACTTAGGAATTAAATATGCCTAAGTAAACTTATGCTAAAGTGTAATTAAATATTAATTACACCAACAAGGAGCATTAAAAATGAAATGGACTCAATTGAGTCACAAACAGATAGAGCTTTTAGTGCATGTGATTCAGTGCATGACCTAGATGGAAGCACAAGGTCAAGAATAGAAGACCTACAAGAGAAATACTTCAAACTACAAGGTCAAAAAGAGAAAATGATTATGCAATTCAAGAACCTTAGGGACTTGGTGAACTCAAAGTTCACATTTGTTTCTAGTGCCTTGATAAGTGCTAATAAAGCTACAAAGAATGATCTAGTACCCAACACTCTCGAAGAAGGGGAATAATGCCTAATAGAATTTGAGACATAGTGTAGAATTCTTGGCATAGCCAAGAGGATATAGGAGGAAGGAAAACAAGAATGGAAATTTCATCTAGCAAAGCTCAAAAATTCAACTTCGTGTGATTGAAATTAATTCATTCTCTTTATGCATTTTCAATTTATTATTTTAGACTCTAATGTAGATATGTGGATGGTGTAAAGTGTTTTCCAGTGAAAATTTTTGAACTACTTATGGTGTATGGCTCTCTTAGGTGGAGTTAAAGAGGGAGAATAATTTTGGAAATGAACATATTTGTCAAGGGGATATTTGATATGTAAGAAGACTATTGTATGTGCCCTTTTCCCTTGATGTTAAAGAGGGATAATAATTTTGGAAATGATTTTGGCATGTTGCCATCAATGACAAAGGAAGAGATTTTTTGAAGAATAAGGAGATGTCATTGATGCACCTTTTGGTAACATGAGCATATGGAATTAGCAGAAGGTATAAAGTCATGCATTGCAATGTTTTCATTGATGTCAATATTATATCCTAGTATGAATACTATGGATGGCTTGAGTATGCTTGACGATGATAGTGAAAGACAATTTTGTAAGAAGGTTTGATCTGATCAAGACAATAATTGTGGAAATTGTCTAAGTATCAATTCAAGTGATTCTATGTACAATGGATCTGATATTTTGGTCCACATTGGTCTATTGATGAAGTGTTTTCTCTTTTCTTATAACAAAATTTTCTTGGTTGATAGATAATCCTAATTCCAGAGTTTCATCTAGCTTTAGTTTATAGTTTTGGATTTATGAGTAACAAAATTTTAGCCTAGTAGTATCAAGAGTTTTATGGTCCAATGCATATGGTTTTGTGCATCTATACTTCTTCACAAATCGGATTTTGGATTTGTGGTTTTATACAATTATTGATAGGTGTCAGTTGATTATGTATTCTAGTTGACATAGTATTTGAAGGTTTGCATGTTCGAATGTGGATGTCTAGTTTGTGAATATTTCTATTAAGTCATTATTGGTGCCAACCTAAAGTGTTGGGTGTATTGTGGAGGTTGAATAGATTTTTATCTATTATGTGGATGTTATTTTAGGTCAAAGCCAACCTATTTCATATTGTTATAAGGTTTGAATCTTTGCATGGAGTGTGTGTGTATGGATCTTGAGCTGAAAAGTTACATTTTACTTATTACATCTAAATAGGCTGGCCCCAGCCTAATTGATTTTTGGATGAAGCAAATATATAACATGGATTCTTTTGATAATTTTTGTGTGGTGACATGTGATAAGAGTAAGTGGATGTGAATTCTATAAATATAGTGTGAATGTAGAGTAGAGAAGAGTGATATTTCAGATCAATATGAACAGATTTGAATTTATATTTTGAGCTTCATTGGAGCTATATTTCATGCATATGATAGATGCAATTGTAACAGTTCAAATTTGGTTGTGAGACACAATCTCTTCTATGTATTTTATTTCTCAGTGGGAAGTGAGTCCACTTGTAGTGAGTAATTATGTAATCTATTAGGGACACAAAAAAAAATCCCTTTTTTCTTCCTTAATATGTGATTAATTGATGACAAATTGGATTTAATGAGGCCTTTACTTGGTGTTGTGAGGTTTTTTACACATACACACTAGGTCTTGGCCACTTGCAAATTGAATAAAATTCATTTCACGATGTCTTGTGAAGGTGTTGTAAAGTGTTGTAAAATATTTTCATGCCTCTTTAGACTTAATGGACCTATTTTTCCCTAATTCAACATTATAAAATGTATTTAATTGCATTCTAACATCAATATATAAGGCTTGTAAATTAAACTTAATGTTAATCTAGTGTTGTAATGTGTCCTACACATTCAAATTGGATGTTGTGCCTTTCAGGGCTAAGTGGACCTCATTTTAATGATGTAAAGTGTATTTAATCATACCTTCATATTGAATTTTATGTCCCAAGACCTAATTGACCTTTACATCAACATTAATAGGCCCCTATAACCCCATATTGGTCATCCCAAGGAATAATTTGATCAAATATCTAATGAAATCAACATAAGAATTGAAAATCCTCATTCCCCAACATTCCAGTTGTCAAAATAGCCCCTCTAGGACTAAGTCACCCATCTGGGCAAATGAGTCCCTGTCAGGTGGGACTAAGTTTCCCAACATGGCGAGTTAGTCCAATTTGGCTTATTTTCGACGTTTGAGGGGAAATTTTGGAGTTTAAGTTTACTTTTCTTTCATGTCTCCCTTAGGGATCCAATTAACAGGAAAATAAGATGGATTTCCTATAAATACAAGAGGGTAAACCCTAATTCATGATCCCTTAACTCATCTTCATTCATCCATCATTCATCATGTTCTCAAGTCAAGAATGTTAGGGTTTTGGCATTCTAATACATCAAGATAGCTTTGAAGGACATTCAAGGGTAGATTCTTCAACTATTGTTGCAAAAAGTCAAGATCAATCATCATGGAAAGGTATTAACTCCATTTTTTAATGCTTCATTACATTATTTCTCCATTATGGTTTAATTACTTAAAAAGGGGTTTGACCAAGGCAAACCCCCATGCCCTAACATTCACCATTTCTTTCTCTTTCATTGTGTGTTTGCAGATTTAGGCACTTTGAGGGTTTGAAGATCATTGAAGATTAGGTTGAAAACTTATTGGAGTCATGTTATTCCTTGTAAGGTCAAAATATCAACAAAATGTCACTTTTAGGCCTGAAAATCAAAGTTTCAGAAGCATATACTTGTAGAGAATCAAAGTGTAGATTGAGGGCTTTCGTTTCCACTTTCAATTTTTTAGAAACTAAAAAGTGGACTAAGTTGCCAATAGTGGAAAATTAGTCCCACTAAACTAGTTTTTTGGAGCTTTCTATAGATTTAGATACCCATTTGGTAGAAACAGGTTTCTATGTAGTTTTTCCAAATCTAGGACTAAGTCACCTAGATTGGCACAAGTGTCCCAGTTGACTTCTACATCAATTTATTTAGGATTCTAGACCTTCATTCCATCCCTTTTTAGCCTCTAGGTGCACATATTCTGTTTCATAACCTTTTTGTTCAATTTTATTTGCATTTTTAGGTCATTTATCACATGTTTGTATATCACAATGTGTTTTCAAAAAAGTTGCATTTCTTAAGTTTTACATTAATAAGTCATTCATTTTATCATTTTACTACATTAGGATGTTACATTTAGGAATATTTCATCCCTCTTTTCATTAATCTTGAGTGTAGGCATTAGCATTTTGGCCCCATTTTCTCTCCTTCTAGGTGAAAAACATAGAAGAGTTAGAGAAAACCCTTGAGTAACCAAAATCATTGTCCACATTTTGGTAAACCCAAATTTTGAATCCCTTCTTTCCTCATTTTTGAGTCCATCATCATCCTAGAATTAGCTTGCATTAACATTGCATTCCATTTTGCATTAGTTAATTTGCATTCTAGGGTTTTTTAATTTTGCATTGGTGAAAGTGCATATAGTTTGCATTTTTACATTTTAAATCATTGAAAAACATCTAAAAACTGCATTTTCTTTTAGTATTCAGGTCATACATACTAAAAACAATCAAAACCAATTAAATTTTTTTATTTTTTTTTAAGAAACCCTAACTAGGAGTAATTGACCATTCTGAGCGACTTAGTCCTAGTCTAGATTTTTCACTGTCTGTTACAACATTAGAAACCTCATTTCTATGCTTCCTAAGCCTCCTATTATCATATACTATAAGTTTCAAAAGTTTCAAGAACATTTGTTTTATGCATCTAGCTCAAAAACATCAATTTAGGGCGGTCATTTTTGAAATCCCTTCAATTGCAAGCATCATTAGATTTGTGAATGCTCACATTTCTAATATTTTGCATAATATGGATAAAAGAACTTTTCACTTTTGCATATACACTATTTCTATTCATAAAACTTTGCATAAGATTGATAAAAGTGATTTTCATTCTTGCATATACATTGTTTAGATTCTTAAAGTTTTGCATACAATGGATAAAAATGTTAAACATATTTGGATATACATTGTCTACATTGCTGAAATATTGCATAAAATGGTTACAAGTTCTTTTCATTTTTCTTCAAAAAAATTTAGTGTCTTGAATATTTAGACATGTTAAGCAATATTTCGTATCCCCCTATGAGAGTGTTTTTTTGTGAAAAATACTACAACCTTGGACATTCCTAACAATAATATTTGTTCCTCTCTTAATATCTCTTCTATTGGTGATGAAGATATTTTGGTAGGAGAACTGATCAATGAGCATTTTCAGAATCCTAGTTATTTCTCTCCTCTTACCTCCCTTAGTGGACATGCCATTGATAAACAAGACAACATAACCATAGGTACTCGTGACAATAAAAAAATTTCTTCTCCTAGTATCTCTCCTAGTTGTGAAGAAGATACTTTGATGTTAGATAAAAAAATCAATGAAGATCATTACTGAACCATAGATTTTGATGGTTTAGGGATGCTATGTCTCTTTGCTCAATTAAGGTATTTCACCTAAAGCAAAGGGATAGATCCCACACCACAAAATCTAGGTCGTCCACTCAATCTAAGGTATGTATGATGGAATTATTCATAAATTCAATGATCTAGATGCAATAAACTGACAAAATGGATTGATTAATGAATGGAAACTAAAGAAATAGAACTTGTTTGAAAACACATTGTGTAATGCATAAACACCTAGAAATGAATGCAAATTGTAATAAAACTTGATGAGATTGGAAGTGTGCACTTGAGATCTTATTGGAGACTGGAAAAGACATATGAAATACTGCTAATCCAAATTTTTAGGCCTGGTGGGACTCATTTTCCATTCTAGGTGAATTAGTCCTAGTTTTGTGAAACTGTTCTAGAGCCCATTTCAAACAAATGGGTGTCTAAAAATGTAGAAAACAAAAAATAGGCCTAGAGGTGGGAATCATTCACCACCCATGGTTAATTATTCCACTTTTTAATTTCTTAATATTCAAAAGTGGAAACAGGAGTCTTCGGGTTGCACTTTTTGCTTCTCTAGGTGTCGGGTTCTGAAACAATCAGATTTGGGCCTGAAAGTGACTTTTTGTGGGTATTTTGACTTATCCAATGAAGAGATGACTTGAACAACTTTTCAATGCAATATTCAATGATTTCTAATCCCCCAAGATATCTAAATCTGCAAACACACAAGACAAGAAACATAAATTTTGGATGTTAGGGCATGGGGGTTTGCCTTGGTCAAACCCCTTTTTAGGTAATTAAACCAAAATGATGAAAGAATGTAATGGAGCATGAAAAAATGAAGTCAATACCTTTCCATGAAGATTGATCTTAAATTTCTCTAGCAAAACATGAAGAATCTACCCTTGAATTTCTTAGGAAACTAACTTGATGATTTGCAATAATGAAACCCTAGCTTGCTTGACTTGATAGAGAAGATAGATGATGAATGATAAGAGATGTGTCAATGAGTTAAGAGACTATGAGTTGGGGCTTCGAGACCTGATTTTATATGAAATTCACCTTATTCACCCATAAATTAGATCCCTAAGGCCGACGTGTAAAAATAATAAACTTAAATTTTAGTTTTTCCCACTCAAAGGTCAAAATTGGCCCAAATGGGACTCATTCACCACATTGGGTGAATCAGTCCCACCTAGTAGGGACTCATTTGCTACAGGAGGAAAATTAGTCCCAATGGGGCCCATTTACTAGCTAGGATGTTGGGGAATGCAACAATTAGGTTTATATAATGATTTTATTGGGTATTTGATCAATTCAAGCCCTTGGATGCACAATATAAGGGTAATAGGGGCCTATTAATGATGATGTGAAGGTCAATTAGGGCTTGGGACACTGAATTCAATGTGAGAGTTTGATTAAATGCACTTTACAACACAAAAATGAGGTCCACACAACCTAGGAAGGCACAATATTCAATGTGAATGTGTGAATGTGTAAGACACATTACAACACTAGATTAACATTAAGTTTATTTTACAAGCCTTCTAGATTGATGTGATAATGCAATTAAAAATGCTTTATAATGTTGAATTAAGGGAAAATGGGTTCATTATGTCTAGAAAATCATGAAAGTCTTTTACAACACTTTACAACACCTTTACAAGACATTGTTAAATGCATTCAAAAGGGTCCAAGTCCTAGTGTGGATGTGAAAACACCTCACAACACCAAATCAAGGCCTTATTAAATCTAATTTATCATCAACTAATCCCCAAATCAAGCAATTTTCCTTTCTTCTATGGTACATTTAGCCCCCACTTTACTGAGAGGATGAACTTGCTTCAAACTCACACTAAAGTAGACATTCAAGAGAGATCCTAGGTGGCCTTGTTATTTGCAACAAAGATGCCCCTTGCTTAGTATTAGTTTTAATATCTATGCAAGACTTTGTATATTGTGAGATTTTGTTCTCTCCATTATAGGAGGGTATAAAATCTAAGGAATTCAAATCATGAATATTTTATGAGATGACATTGACATTAAGTGAAGGTGTATTTTTTTGTTTCATGTTTTACAAAGGATTATTTTCAAGACCACTAGTGTCGAAGAGTTTAGGATGGATGAATGTTAAGGTTGATTTAGGAGTATTTTGTGTGATATTGTTGATGTTTAGTGAAGGCTTGGCAATTTCTATAAAAGGAGAATAACCAAGACCATAAGTGATTTTTTGTGTCATAGGTTCTATAGGGTTGTGAATACCTTGTTCATTAGCACCACATCCTTTTCCAATATAGCCAAGTTGTTTCATAAGATCGTAACCTTTTCCATAAATATTTTTCATTGCTTTTGCATTGGGTGGTTGTTGTGTAGTTTGTGTCTTTGTCAAAAGTGGTGAGGGTGGATGCTTTTGAAAGGTCATCTGAATTTTGTGTTGTCATTATCATTGCTTCTTTTCCCTTATTTGAATCTTTGTGGATGATTTTGTACTCGCCCATGAAGTCATGTTCAAAATCCAAGGAATCCCAATCATCTTCTAATAGCATCATGACTTGTTCAATATGTTTTTTTTTGTTTTTTTTTTGCGAGTTCCACTAGTGTGGTTGGTGTTAATGTGTTCAAGGGGTTCTCTTTGTTTTTCTCAAGTTGCAAGACACTATAAGGCTCATGATTAGTGTTGAGTGTGCATACTTTTTTGTTGTAGATGTATTTCATTTTTTGATGAAGAGTGGAAAGCACACCATTCTTTGCATGAATCCATGACCTTCCTAGAAGAAGGTTATATGAAAGATCATGAGGCATAACCTAGATCAGTGTGTTCAATGTGACTTCTCTAACTGTAATAGGTAAAGTGATCACACCGAGTAGTGTCTTTTCAACATTATCAAAGCCCTTAATAGATAAAGATTTGGGTTGAATTTTTGACTTCTCCACATGAAGCCTATCAAAAAGGTTTTTGTTACACAAGTTAAGGACTGAGCCATTGTTAATAAGGGTTTGCTTTATCCCTATCTAATTGTATTGAGCAATGATCATGAAATATTTTTTATTTTTTCACTTCCAAAGGGGAAGTTCACTTTGGTGGAAAACAATGTCAGCATTTATTACTTGGATCATGGTTGTTATGTTAGTTGGTTGTGCATTAGAAGAGACATGAACTTGTTGTAAGGTTGCTTGGATCATGTTGTGATAGTGTGGGGATGTTTGAATAAGATCCCATAAGGATATCTTAACAGGAGTATTTTTTAGTTGTTCAACAAGATTGTACACCTGAATGTGTGAATTTAAGTGAGGATCTCTAGGAAAAATGGGATTTGGCAAAGGTAAGGGTGTTGGTGTGGGTTGTTGTGGTTGTAGATTATTCTAGTGTTATATGTATGAGAAATGGTATTATGGCTCGGTTGTTACGACACATTATTTTGAAGTGGGTAGAGAGTGGATTTGTGTGGAGGTGAAGGTTTATGTGGTGGTGGGTAAAGGATGAGTTGAGGTTGAATAATATTAATGTCCCTTGGTGAATGAGATTCTAACAGTGGCTTTGCATTGTCATGTAAGGTCCAATAATATTATTATTGTCAATGTTAGCCTTGTCTTGTATCATGATATCTTCCCTAGAAGGAGAGTTTTTAGAACCACAAACCACATGTTCATGACATTTAAAGTTTGGTTCTTTTAAAATGACTTCATCACAAGTAGGGGAATGATCAATGATTGAATTGTTTTGCTCAGTAAGGTTTTCCTTAGGTGAGAGGGGACAACTCAAATTCTCATGACTCTCATTGGTTATGTTTTCTAAAAAAATATATCTTCTTCACTACTAGGAGAGATAGTAGGAGAAGAAAAAATGTGATTGTCATGATAATTTAGGACTTCATTCCTTTGTTCCTTAATGCCTTCCAAAATAGGAAAGGTCGGGGAAGGATCATAAAGAGTGTTTTTGTAGACCAACATATCCTCATCATTAATAATCCTACCTTCCTTCAAATCATTCTCACAAGCCAAAGAAGAATGGAAATTAGGTACGGTGATGTTTAGGAATGTGTCTATGATTTCATCTTCTTGTGCTAAAATATCTTCCCAAGGGGGATGAGGAGAAGGACAAACAAGATCCTCATGATTTTCAACACTTGTGTCTTCTTTCACCAAGATACCTTCATCACTAAAGGGAGAGGTATTGGGAGAAGAACAATTATCATCATCATGGGGGTATGTGCAGGATCATCATGGAAAAATAGGCCATTAAGTGGCAAAAAATTCAAAAAAATCAGAGTTAGGAAACTTGGAGTAAAAATTTGAATAAGTTATCTATATTATTTCAAAAATATGTAAGAATAAAATCTGTAGCAAATTGAATGTAGCTTCTAAACTACTAGGTTTATTTAAAAAAAAAAACAATTTGGTGAAAATTTGAAATTTCAATGGAGTAGTACTTAAATTTTACGGAAAAAATAAGTAGGTGTCTATCTGACAACCTTAACCATAATAAAATGATAATATTTTTTCATAATATTTTAGATATAAGTAGAGGACTCATGTTCTGATGTGATGCATACTTTTTATAAAAAAATTCTAAGTAAATAATTAATTATGATATTTTTATTACAAATTTTAAAAAATATAAAAAACTCATATGTCTGACCACCTTAACTTGGTCAAAATTTCATGAAATTCATATTTTTTAATCTTATAGTGTGTGAAGCATAGAATGTAATGCATGTTTTGGATTCAAAAAAGGTGATACCGTTTGAAAGCTATAGATGTTTTTCAATCAACCTATCAATCAAGACTTTAGTTGTAATTCAAATAGAAAATAAATAAGAATTACTTATTAAATTCAAAGTAAAGAATAATTTATATTGGTGGAAAGTTGAGAATCTCTTTTATAAACCCTTTTCATTTCATCAATTTTAGGTAAAAAAAGTCGCCAGCCACATACCCTACACATACCCATCATATCAACACTTTTTAGCCTATCATGATCTTGCACATACCCATGGGTATCTATGTTTGTATGCTCTTCTATCACATTATCCACACAAATAGGAGAGATAGGAGAGGATGTAATTTTATGATAGTCATTTTCGCTCACTTGTACTAAGAGACTTTAATAACTAGGGAATGCATTGAATGAATGACTATCATGCTTATTGACTAACTTTTTCTTTGTAAATTTAGAGAAGATTGAAACTAACATTTGGAAAAGGTAAACTATGCAAACCTAAAATGCAATGTAAGAATGAAATGCTATTTTCATTATTCAAGATAGATAATTTTCTGATTACACAATCTGATGATCTGAAAATGAAATGTTATGAATGAAAATTTGAAATTAAGCAATACATGAAATGAGATAATTTAAGCTAAATTTAATGAAATGCATGTTACAGAAACTCAACCAATTCATACAAGTAGGTAAAGGTACCAAATAAAAGCTTAAAAACAAGGTTTTCAGTTCTGTAAAGGGAAGTTTTAGGGGTGAAAAGGGACTAATTCGCCCAAGGTGGCAAGTGAGTTCCAGTATGGACTTTTCTCAAAAAAATTAGAAAATTTTGAGTGATTTTTATGTTTTTTGAGTTATACGATGTAGACCTAAGTTAAAAATGCAAAATTTCAAAAAATTTAAATGAATTTAGATTCCAACAATGTAACCTAAATGCATTTTTTAATGAATGCAAAATTTGAAACCTAGCATGCCAATTAACTAATGCAAACCCTAATGCAAAGTCAATGCAAGGCTAGATCTATGATGAACGACTCCAAATCAGAAAAGAGAAGTATTCAAAAAGAAGGTTTACCAAAATGAACCATATATTTTGATGGTTTAGAGATGCTATCTCTTTGCTCAATTAGGGTATTTCACCTAAACGAAAGAGATAGATTCCACAACACGCAATCTAGGTGGTTCACTCAATATAAGGTATGTATGATGGAATTATGCCTAAATTCAATTATCTAGATGAAATAAATTGATAAAATGTATTGATTATTGAATGGAAATTAAAGAACTACAGCTCATTTGAAAACAAATTGCATAAGCATAAACACCTAGAAATGAGTACAAACTTTAACAGAACTTGATGAGACTAGAAGTGTGCACCTGAGATCTTCTGGAGACTAGAAAAGACATCTAAAATGCTACTGATCCTGATTTTTAGGCTTGGTGGGACTCATTCGACATTCTGGGTGAATTAGTCCTAGTTCTGTGAAAATATTCTAGAGTCCGTTTTAGAAAAATGGGTGTCTAAAAATGAAAAAACCCAAAAGCAAGCCTAGAAGTGGGACTCATTTTCCACCCATGGTGAATGAGTCCACTTTTTAATTTCTAAATAGTCAAAGGTGGAAACAGGAGTCTTCAGTCTGCACTTTCTCTTTCTCTAAGTGTCAGGTTCTAAAACTGTCAAATTCAGGCCAAAAAGTGACATTTTATGGGTATTTTGACATATCCAATGAAGAGATGAATTGAAAAAAATTTTAATGCAATATTCAATGATGTCTAAGCCCCCAATATGTCTAAATCTTCAAACACACAAGAAAAAAAGAGAAATGTTGGATGTTAGGGCATGGGGGTTTGCCTTGGTCAAACCACTTTTTAGGTAATTAAACCATAACAATGAAAGAATGTACTGGAGCATGAAATAATGAAGTCAATACCTTTCCATGAAGATTGATCTTAAATTTATAAAAAAAAAAATGAAGAATTTTCCCTTGAATGTCATAGGAAACTAACTTGATGATTTGCAATAATGAAACCCTAGCTTGATTGACTTGATAAAGAAGATAGATGATGAATGATAAGAGATGTGTCAATGAGTTAAGAGATTAGGAATTAGGGCTTGGAGACTTGATTTTATAGGAAATTCACCTTATTCACCAAGAAATTGGATCCCTAAGGCTGACATTTAAAAATAATAAACTTAAATTTTAGTTTTTCCCACTCAAAGGTCAAAATTGGCCCAAATGGGACTCATTCGCCACCTTGGGTGATTCAGTCCCACCTGACAGGGACTCATTCGCCATAGGTGGTGAATTAGTCCCAATGGGGCCCATTTGCTAGCTAGGATGTTGGGGAATACATAAATTAGGTTTATATAATGATTTTATTAGGTATTTGATCAATTCAAGCCTTAAGATGCACAATATAAGAATAGGGGCCTATTAATGATGATGTAAAGGTCAATTAGGGATTCAAAAACATAATTCAATGTGAAAATGTGATTAAATACACTTTACAACACTAAAATGAGGTCCACACAACCTATAAAGGCACAATATCCAATGTGAATGTGTAAGACACATTACAAAACTAGATTAACATTAAGTTTATTTTACAAGCCTTCTATATTGATGTGATAATGTAATTAAATATGTCTTATAATGTTGAATTAAGGGAAAATGGGTTCATTATGTATAGAAAAGCGTGAAAGTATTTTGTCACGCCCACAAAAGGATATAAAAGACACAACAAAACTAAACCTGGGAATTGAACATTCCAACAGGTGACTAACATCTTCTCATGGTCGTTCATTTACTTTATCAAACTAAGGGACGTATACTTGAAACGGAGCAGCATGGTATGTGCACTAAGAACTAGTTTCCAGTCATCATCTTTAGAAAATAAATACTTAAAAGAAGTATAACGCAAAGCTTTCTAACTCAAACACAACTTGACTAAAATAGAAATCATAACAACTATTATTAAAGGACAAACTGTGAACTGGCCTTTGCTGCAGGAATAGACACAAGGATGGACTCCCGATGCTGCAGGAACAATACAAGGCTGAGTTTGTGTTGAAATCTACAGAAATAAATTCTAACTAGTAATCAACATGAATTGAATAGTTAACTACAACAACTTGCTACATAATACTTACTAAGTGGGCCCCCTTAGCAAGCATCAACGAGATTTACACAAGAAGTTGACTCAAAGCTTCATCGAATTTTATTCATATTCAGAACCAGGATACATCAATTACTCTATTTTTAAAATAAAACTTTAACACAGAAATCTATTACTTATTCAACTCAATTTCAACTCATACTGTTTCATCCTCATTCACTCACGTAGGGGGAACAGTTATTTAAATGAAAAGGACAACAAACTAACTAACAGAGAAAGTCGTGATCATAAATACATTTTGAATCTATGGAACAGATATTCATAAATGAAAGTCTATCTGCTCGACATGACCCAGAGAAAATATAGCATTACACACTCCCTAGATCAAAGGACCGTTAAAGCTCCTTACCAAAGATTCGGTCAAAGAGTTATTACTGGAACAACTTCTTCAACAGAGCTGCTTGATTCTTTGCACTTGATCAACTTCTGCTTCCTCCAACAACCTACAATAAATGACAGAGGTGAAGGAAAGCATAGACACAAGTGACACGACATCCATTCATTAATCACATGTTAATCCTATTCCATTATCCAAAATCATAAGCATACATCAGCCATACAGGAGGTCAAAAAGGTGATTAATGAAGTTGTCAAGCTACAGGAATATGGAATTCATTGCTACAGGATACCACCTGAAAATTCTTTAATCAACAAATTTAAACAACTATTAATAACAAAAAGTAAGAGTATAAAAAATTCAAACTATGAGCATATTTAAGGCTCATCATTCTGCCCCCTACTTATCGTAATGTTGGTCCTCCAGCATTGACTTTCCTTGTTATTTCCCTAAAAAATTTCAGAGAAGCATGACCCTGCAGTGAAGTTCCAAACTTGTAGTAAAAACCTCTTGTAAACTCCCATCTTTCAAATCTGCGATTTTCTATTTCTTCATTGATTTCCTTGGCTTGATAGGGATAAAGCGACCATATTAAAACTGGGGGTTGGAAAGTCAGTGGCATCCATAATTCAAATCTACTTTGCAAACCGAGTTGCATGTACCTTTTTGTTCTCATGAGTGCTGCCATGAAGTTCAAAGGGCTGTGAGGCTCTGTTTTTCTTAAACCAACCGTCAATTTCTCCCACCTTGCCTCAATCCTAGAAGAGGCAAGTTTCCAAAATATATATTTCTGCTCTTTGAACTCACTGTATACTTATTGTCTGATATCAAAAATTTTCTCTCTTTCCTGAGGGTAATTCGATCCATAAGTAACTTTAAGCCAGGTTCTTAAAACTGTGTGTGGGTCTGAACTCTCAGCTCTTAGAAGAATAGGTTCATCTCTTTCTGCTTCTTCATATGTTTCCAATTGTCTCCCATAATTGACCTCATTTGTAGCCCAAGACATAATTGCTCTTAGATGGATATCACCTATATAAAGGAGTGGGTTCCATTCAGTTTCTGCAGGAATTAAATAACCATGTAAATAAAGTTCACACATGGAGTTTTTCAACCAATTAGGGGCCACTTCATAGGCATCATAGAATTCCTTGGCTGTTTCAATATCAGGATCCAAATTTCTGGAGATCCTCATTAGTTTGAACCAAAGAAACTGTTCCTTGAGGCACATTGCATATACTTTGGGTGGTGGCCTACACTCCATTATTTTTCCAGTTATTTCCATCATTTCATCCATTTTCTTCTGCATATCTTGAATTTCTTGCTTTTTCCTTTCAATTTCCCTTTGTAGCTTTTTCTTTTCCTCATCCCATAAACTTTGTTGAACTTCAGTTTTGGCGAAATGGCGAAAACATAAAGTCTGGAATGACACAGGCTTCCAATTAACTTTCAGAAATTCCAAGTATGCAATCAGTAGAGTCCTTTTGTACACAACTAAATCTGTGCAAACTTTAGTGGGCAATGGATTATCATAGGACATTTCATGAGTTCAAGCACACCTTCTTCTTGTTGTAGGACAAAATCCTCTTGCTGTAGGATGAAGCCCTGTTGCTGCATGGGAGAAGATTGTTCTTCCTCAAAATTTTCTCAGCCGCACAAGCTAAGTCATCCAGACTCAACATTTTCCCCTTATCAACATTACTGGGTTGTGCTACCTCAGGAACAAAGAGGAGCTTTGTGGAACATTTGCAGACATACCCAGGGAGTTATCATGACCTGATTCATCAGAGTCCTCCAATATTATGACAGTTTTTGTTTGAACGGAGGTTGCAACAGGCTTAGACTGTTTCCTCAATGAACTCCTTCTTGGTAGTTTTGCATAAGGAGCAGTAGCAAAAGATGCTTCCTTAGTAGTTGTCTTCCTAGCTGGTCTTGAAGATCCAGACTCAACATGGGAAGAAGATATTAGAGTATTAATGAGTGTTGCTGCAGGAGAGACAGAGATAGGGGAAAACCCCACAGGAGAGGATGAGGCAAAAAATTTTTGTCTTTGAGTATGTGGGTCCGACTCAGGAGTTTTCCCTACCCCAGATGACTCACCTACAATTGTCTTTCCTTTTTCTCGCCTAGCGGCAGACCTTGTTTGCACATCGGTAGAGGACATTGGTATAGAAGCTGTAGGAGAGGGCGCTGCAAGAGCAGCAGATTCTTGCTCTGTTTCTGTACTTGTGGACTCAATTCTCCTTTTTCTTTCTTCTAGGCTACATAGGTGGTGCCCTAGGGGGTTCAGGCGGTTGAAGACCTTTTTAGGCAACAAACTCATTCCATGAAAGAGGTGAAACATCCCTTAAAGATCGCTCAATCAAAATTTTTATTAGGGCAAGATGTGTGACAGAGTTTTCTTTACCCTTTTGGGTTTCATGTGCACTATTTTGCAAAAGGTTTATCAAGAAATTTGGAACATTCACTGCTAGTCTATGTCTCATATGACTTAACAATTTGAAATGATATGAATGTAGGTAAGAGAAACACCCTTTACAAGTTAAATACCTGATAATAAAGATGGTGTACTGAGAATATGGATAAGGCAGGGACATTCTTTTGCACCCTTGCTTTGAGATTTCCAAAGGCCCATCAGCTGGTAGGGTAAACTCTGCCCTAGTAGAGATAGCATCCCTTCCAAGAGGAAAATTTTCACCAGCTGCCAGCAATCCAGTAACTTTTGCAATTCTTTCCTCTATCACAGCCATTGCCAAGCCCCATATTGTAGCCTCATTTTCTAAAAATGTTCTTAAGAATTTTCCCACAACCTCTTCATCAAAAGAATAAATTCTCAAAAAATAATTTAACCATCCACAATTGGTGAATGTTTGCATTATCTAAGGATCCTGTATCAACACCTCATGAGCCACAGGCTCATGCCTCACCAGTTGGCCACCCATGATCAAAAACCCTTAAAACAAAAACTTAGACTAATGCTGAAAGCTTGCAAAAGACTCTTCTTCCTTACTGCACTTCTTTTTCCTTACCAAGAATAACAACTAGATATTTTCTTAAAATAATTTTAATAATTACTTAAACTAAGTAGTTAGCTTGTTCTCAGGATATGGCTTCACAATCGTACTTTAGAAAGTACAAGAACATAACTATTTTGGCAAACATAAATTTGGCACAGGAAAAATTCAAATTAGAATACCCCCACCCCCTACTTAGCATTTGACATGTGTCCTCACATGTGTAGGGTGGTAAGTTTAAAGTGTGCAATGATGGCTGAGATATACATTACAATAAATGAATAAACAAAAGGAATAAATTATGTGATAATGAAAAGATTGCGCGTACCTTGAAGTCAGTTCTCGGGCATGCCATAAAGGATAATGATGTATCATGAAATGATAGCTGAGAGATTTAATGCATGAATGAGGCAGAGTGGCAATATGGATGATGTGGTAGATAAAGTAATGAATGATGTGATAGATGAAAAGAAACAAATAAAAGTGGTTTTCTTTAATAAAAGAAAACTTTATTATGGGCGGTCAACACAATACTTAAAGAGAAGCTGCAGGAAAAAGGCCTAAGCCTTTTGCTGCAGGAAGATTAGTTGAAACAAACTTTTTCAGGAACTCCTCCTTTGACATCAGCTTATGATATAACCACAGTCGGTGGCCATTAACTAACAATTTGAAATGGACTAGATCAATTATGGCCAGCTATACTAATCCATTGTCAAACACATTCTCAACTTCATAGGGACCGAGCCAGGGGGAGGTGAGCTTACCTTGATTTTCTTGATACTTGGAATCATATAGCAGAGCCTAGTCACCAGTAGAGAATTGCTTGGTTTTGATGTGTTGATCGTGCCATTTCTTCCTTTGTTGTTGGACAGCTTATGTATGTTGTAAGACATCTTTTCTCATTTCATCCAAAGTATTCAGCTATAGGATACGTTCTTTCTATGTTTTAGAAATGTCTATATTGAGTTCAAGAGCTGTCCTCAAAGTTTTATGTTCAAATTCAATGGGAAACATGGTTGTTTTCCCATAAAGAAGTTCAAAAAGTGTAAACCCAGTTGTTGTCTTCCATGTAGTTCTGTAAGCCCAGACTGCTTCTGGAAGTCTACTGCTCCAATCTTTCCTATGGAGTTGCACTGTCTTTGTTAGGATCACCTCAATTTCCTTATTTGTAACTTTCGCCTGACCATTGGCTTGAAGGTGATAGGGGTTGGATTTCTTATGCTTGATTTTATAGTCATTAATTAATGTAGTGATCAAATTAGACATGAACCGACCTCCCGGATCAGTTATAAGCTCTCTGGGAACTCCAAATCTAGTGAAATTTTGCTCATACAGAAATTCAGCAACCTTGTTATCACAAGCATGAGTCATTGCCTTTACTTCAACCCACTTTGTTACATAATCCATGCAAACCAGAATGCATGACTTACCATTGGATGGTGGATCAATTGGTCCAACAAAATCCATTCCCCATTTATCAAAGGGAGTGACTATTACCTGTGGATATAGTGGCATTTCATCTGACTTAGTTGGTCTTCCCATATGTTGGCATCTATCATATCTCCTGATATAAGCTACAACATCCCTGTGTAATGTTGGCCAATAATATCCTATTGCAAGAATCTTCATTAATGTTCTCTTGGCAGCAAAATGTCTCCCACATGGTTCATCATGGCAAGCATGCAAGATATCATAAGTTTCATCTTTTCTTACACATCTTCACATAACTTGATCAGGTCCTCCGTAAAACAAACAATTTGCAATCCATGAAGAGTTAAAACTTTTCTCAATTAATAGTTTCTTTTCTTTGGGGGAGAAGTGAGTTGGTATTCTACTTGCTGCTAGATAATTGGCAATGTCTGCATACCATGGAGTGTGTGCAGCAATGGAAAACAGGTGTTCATCAGGGAACCTATCATCAATGACTTCTTGTTTAGCAGGTGCAGTTGTTTGAAGCTGTGATAAAAAAATTGACCACAACATTAGCTCTGTCTGGTTTATCAATGATTATAATGTCAAATTCTTGCAACAATAGGAGCCATCTTGCCAACCTACCAGAGATGGCAGGCTTGTTCATCAGATACCTGATTTCTACATGGTCAGTGTGGACAAATATCTGATAACCTGTGATATAATGCTTAAATTTATTCAAAGCATACATTACTGCTAGCAACTCCTTTTCTATAACAGTGTAGTTTAGCTCAGGACCTTGAAGGTTTTTGCTAATAAAATAGATAGCATGCTCAATTGAATTTTCTTTTTGAGCTAAAACTACCCCTACACCAAAATCAGAAGCATCTGCATGGATGTGAAAAGGCAGAGTCCATTTTGGACCTTGAAGAATAGGGGCTTTAGTAAGCAAGTCCTTTAGCTACAAGAAATATTTTTCACAAGCCTCTGTCTAGTCAAATGCAGAATCCTTAGTTAATAAGGCATATAATGGACTGGAAATTTTACTGAAATCCTTTATAAACCTTCTATAATACCCTGCATGACCAAGGAAGCTTCTGACATCCTTTTGTTTTGTAGGAGTTTGTAAATTCATAATAACTTCAATTTTAGTAGGGTCAACCTGAATTCCATCCTTAGAGAGATGATGGCCTAGAACAATACCTTTTTGCATCATCATAAAACACTTTTCACTGTTCAGAGACAAATTTTACTCTCTACACCTTTCCAATACTTTTTCTAAATTCACCAATACTTCTTCAAATGTAACCCCATAGGTAGTGAAGTCATCCATATAAATTTTCATATAGTCATGAGATATATCAGCAAAAATACTAATTACTGCTCTCTGAAATGTTGCTGGCACATTGCATAGACCAAAAAGCAAGACTAAGTAAGCAAATGTTCCCCATGGATAGGTAAAAGTGGTCTAATCTTGATCTTCAGGGGCAATGTTTATCTGATTGTACCCACTATAGGCATCCAAGAAGGATAAATAGCTTTTACTAGACAATGAATCTAGAACTTGGTCTACAAACGGCAGTGGAAAGTGATTTTTTTTAGTAGCAGTGTTTAACTCTCTGTAATCTACACACACTCTCCATTTTTCACCTTTCTTAGGGACAATAACTAGTGGAGAGACCCACTGACTGTCAGAGATTGGATAGATAAAACCAGCATCAAGCAACTTTTGAAGCTCATTCTTAACTATTTCTCTAAGTGCTGGATTTATTCTTCTCTGAGGCTGCCTAACTAGTAAACAGTCTTCTTTGATATAGATCCTATGAGTACAAATTTGAGGATCTATTCCTTTCATGTCACCATATTCCCATGCAAAGCTTTATGCTAATCTTACAACATTTTGAGTAGGACAGCCTATTGAGATTGTGACAACTTGCTATTGATATTCAAATAGTGACCTGGAGACAATTCTATTTGCTTAGTGAGATCACTCATAGAGTTTATAGGTGATGTTTGTACCTCTTGTGGAAGCAAGTTATGAAAAGTTAAAAGAAATTTAGGCAGCAAACTCTCAGAATTTAGTTGCTACAGGAAACATTGTAGATGACTGCTATTTGGATCTGATGAACTACTCGTATCAGAGTTAGACTACAGAATTTAAAAAAGCAAGGCATCCTCATTCTGAAGTTGTGAAAACGGATCAGTTTGGAGCATCATTAATTGAACCAATGAATTGGCTTCTTCAATTTCTTCCCCCACATCTAGCCAAACAGGTTAAGACAAGTCTGGTTGAGGTCTAGTAGGCGGATACAAAGCCAATTTTTTTGTGGACTGTCCATCAGAAATAGTCATATCTCTATAACGACATCCTATAAAAACATCAGCAGTTGCTAACCATGGTCTACCTAGGATAATAGGGTATCCTCCCAAAGTTTCCTTAGTAGATAATATTGTAAAATCAGTTGAGTACTCCCAAGATTTAAGACTGACAATTACATCTTCCACCATTCTATCAGGTGTGACAATGGAACTATCAGCAAGCTGCAGGACTATAGGTGTAGACCGAATGTTTAGGATGTTCAAAATGTCCATAGTATGCTTAGTCATGACATTAATGGCAGCACCAAGGTCAATTAAAACATTTTTTACAATTTGGCCATTTATATGTATTTGCACTACAGGACTTCCAAGGTCAGTGTACTTTGGAATGACTACATTTCCCAACATTATATCAGCCAATTTCCCTAAAATATGAATTGTTTGGGGATCTTTTTTCTTCCATCCAAGTTTCTTCAAATAGGCCTCTTTAACAACTTTTCCATAAATTGGAACATCTTTAATGGCCTGAAATAAAGGAATTTGAATTTGTACATTCTTTAGCTGATCCAGAATGTCAAAAATGGGTTCTTCCTGGAATTTATATATAGTACTTTGTAACCTTTGAGGAAAAGGTGGTTTGTCTTGACTTTGCAAAATAGGCTCCTTAGAAATCGTATCAGTTATAGGCATATGCTTAGTAGGATCAACAGGTACAGTAAGTTCTTCAGGGGAAGAATCTAGTATCTTAGTAATTAGAGGTGGTTGTGGAGTAGGAAGAGTGGTTCCAGACCTCAAATGGATATCGCTAATGTTTAAGGCATAAGCTGGATATTGGTTGGATTCAACAAAATACATGGGTTGCTAATGTTGTTGCTGTTGCTTATTATTGGGATTTGGCAACGAATGAGCAGGCATAGGCATTTGTTTTGGAGGGCCAGTATTTGTGGTAGTTGTTGCAGGAGGTGGCATGAGGGCCTGAGGTTGAGGCTGTGGAAGCTGCAGGAACCCAGGGGATTGGTTCTGCCATTGCTAAGAACCTCTCCATTGAGGATTCTACTGCCAATTACCTTGAGGTGGGGTCCATTGTCCTTGTGGCTGCTACCAACCTCCTTGAGGAGATTTCCATTGAGGGGTCTGATAGTTAGGCCAAGGTGGTGGTGGTCCATATGTAGGTTGCCATTGATTACTATAGCTAGAATAAGGATTACCAAAAGTCAAAGGGTCTTGAGGCATACCTTGTCTTTGAGCCCATGGTCTCCTTTGTGCAACGAAGAACACTTGATCATCATCACCTTCTATTGGCTTAAAGTCAGTAGGTAATTGCTTAGCTTCCAGATTAGCCACCATCTTGCATCTACAGTCACATTTCTTCTATCTGCAATGTGGACAAAACTCGGCCAAGATTGCTTTAGCTTCCTCATATTTCTTTCGAGCTTGCATAGTGTCTAGTTGTGTAGCCATATTGTTAATGATATCCTACTTGAAGTCAGACAACAAATTTGTAATCTCCATCGAGAAACTCCATTGGAAGAAAACTTTCCCACTATAGCATGATGACCTCTACCCTTCTTCACATTTGATCGGGAGTAATTGAAACATATCTTCACAAGATCATCCCAAGATGCTTGAGTGATATCACCACCTCCCATCAGGTCCAAGGCATCTATACAAGTATCATTGATTCCCCTTAGAAAAAGTAATTTCTGAGATTCTTCATTAAGAGTATGGTCTGAATTCTTCTTCAGGAAAAATAGGAATCTTGATATATAATCCTCTAGACTTTCATCTTCCTTCTGTTGAATTCAAAATATGTCATCACCTTTACTGTCACTCTTACAATATTCCTTGTATTTCTCAAGGAATTTTGTTTGCATGACTGGCCAACTATCGACAACACCCCTTCCCAGACTCATGAACCATCTGAGAGCTCCCTCCTTCATGGTAGCAGGGAACAATTTTAGTTTGTGTGAGTTTGAAGTGTAGTCATAACTATGACAGAGGATATCAAACTCAAACAAGGTCTCTAGGTCTTCTGTGACTAATCCATAGAACTTGGGAAGTAATGAAGACAGAATGTTCTTAAGGTTGTCATTGTTTTGCTGAGGAGTAATGGGGAATTCAAAAGTAGGAGGTTGATTCGGTGGATTATGAGCCATGTTCACCTAACCAGGTATAGGAACAAATGGATTTTCTTTATGGTCTTCATCAAATGGGTCGAATAACAAGTCAACACATAAATCTTCAGCAAATGGGTCAATATCTAAGTCTCCTTCATCCTTAAATAGGCTATAAGCTGGTTCAGTTTTCTTGATAATGAATGGTATGTTGGGGAGAAATCTTCCCTTAGCATCTCTCCTTCTATGCATGCAATGAAAAGGAATGGTATTTTTAAAATATTTTGAAAAACTGACTAAACTACTGCAAACGATGACTATAGCAGGCTCTTAGATTGACACCGTCCCTGGAAATGATGCCAAAAATGGTCACACCCACAAAAGGATATAAAAGTCACAATAGAACTAAACCTGGGAATTGGACATTCCAATAGGCGACTAACATCTTCTCATGGTCATTCATTTAATTTATCAAACCAAGGGACGTATACTTGAAATGGAGCAGCACGGTATGTGCACTAAGAACTAGTTTCCAGTCATCATCTTTAGAAAACAAATACTTAAAAGAAGTATAACGGAAAGCTTTCTAACTCAAACACAACTTGACTAAAACAGAAATCATAACAGCTATTATTAAAGGACAAACTGTGAACTGACTTTTGTTGCAGGAACAGACATAAGGATGGACTCTCGATGCTGCAAGAACAATACAAGGCTGAGTTTGTGTTGAAATCTACAGAAATAAATTCTAACTAGTAATCAACGTGAATTGAATAGTTAACTACAACAACTTGCTACAAAATACTTACTAAGTGGGCCCCCTTAGCAAGCATCAACGAGATTTACACAAGAAGTTGACTCAAAGCTTCATCAAATTTTATTCATATTTAGAACCAAGATACATCGATTACTCTGTTTTTAAAATAAAACTTTAACACAGAACTCTATTACTTATTCAACTTAGTTTAAACTCATACTGTTTCATCCTCGTTAACTCACATAGGAGGAAAGGTTATTTAAATGAAAAGGACAACAAACTAGCTAACAGAGAAAGTCGTGATCATAAATACATTCTGAATCCACGGAACAGATATTCATAAATGAAAGTCTATCTGCTTGACGCGACCCAGAGAAAATATATCATTACACACTCCCTAGATCAAAGGACCGTTAAAGCTCCTTCCCAAAGATTCGGTCAAAGAGTTATTACTGGAACAACTTCTTCAACGGAGCCAAGATTCTTTGCGCTTGATCAGCTTCTGCTTCCTCCAACAACCTGCAATAAATGACAGAGGCGAAGGAAAGCATAGACACAAGTCACATGACATCCATTCAGTAATCACATGTTAATCCTATTCCATTATCCAAAATCATAACCATACATCAGCTATAAAGGAGGTCAAAAAGGTAATTAATGAAGTTGTCAAGCTACAGGAATATTGAATTCATTACTATAGGATACCACCCGAAAAGTCTTTAATCAATAGATTTAAACAACTATTAATAACAAAAAGTAAGAGTATCAAAAGTTCAAACTATGAGAATATTTAAGGCTCATCAGTCTTTTACAACACTTTACAACACCTTTACAAGACATTGCTAAATGCATTTGAAAGGATCTAAGACCTAGTGTGGATTTGAAAAACACCTCACAACACCAAATCAAGGCCTTATTAAGTTCAATTTATCATCAACTATTCCCAAAATCAAGCAAGTTACATTTTTTATATGGTACAATGACTATCTTAGTTGTCCCCATTCACCTAGCGAAACCCTTCTTGAGCAAGAACATTCAACCATTGATCATTCACCTACTTACATTGAAGTTCTTTTAGAAGAACCAACCTTTGAATGTCAAAAAAAATTGGATTGTTGTTATGTTGAAAACTCTCCTCCTAGGGGGAATCTCATGGTGCAAAAACATATGAACATTGACACATATCCCTCAAACACATCCCTAGGTGAAGAGAATAATGTGACATTAGAATCCCCTTCACTAACAAGTCATCCAAATAAAGACAAGATTCTTGAGGTTATGATGACACAAGTGGGATCTCCTTTAATTAGTAAGCTTCCTAAATCACCTCCCATTAGTGAATCATAGAAAAAACTAAGATATTTCTTGAAATTCATGATGAAATCTACTCATAACAATTTTTTGCAGCCACTAAGTTTTAACTTAGTGACTCAAACATATAGGGGATGAAAAAACACTCCTATTCCATTAACTTTTCTTCAACATCGTGTGCATAGTGTTGAAGACCTTAAAAAGACTCATATTAATATATCTATATGGAAAATCATTCAACTATCAACTGAAATCAAATTTCTATTTCACAAAATGTTGCAAATACAGAAGGAGGAGATACAATCTTAGGGTATGTGCAAGATCATGATGGGAAAAAATGTGGCGATATGATGGGTATGTCTAGGGTATGTGGCTGACACTTTTTTTACCCAAAATTGATGAAATGAAAAGGGTTTTTAAAGGAGATTCTCAGATTTCCAACAATATAAATTATGCTTTATTGTGAATTTAATAAATAATTATTGTTCATTTTCTATTTGAATTACGACTAAAGTCCTAATTGATAGGCTGATTGAAAAACATCTATAGCTTTCAAATGGTATCATTTCTTTTTAATCTGAAACATGTGTTACATTCTATGCTTCACATACTATAGGATTTAAAAAAAAAAAGAATTTCATGAAGTTTTGACCAAGTTAAGGTAGTCAGGCATACGAGTTTTTATATTTTTTAAAAGTTGTAATAAAAAATTCATAATTAATTATTTACTTGGAAAAAAATTTCAAAAAAATATGCATCACATTGGCACACGAGTCCCCTACTTATATATAAAATATTCTAAAAAAAATATTATCATTTTATTTTGGTTGGGGTGGTCAGACAGACTCCTTATTTTTTCCCTAAAATTTAACTGCTACTGCATTGAAATTTCAAATTTCTACCAAATAGGTTTTCTTTTCTTTTAAATAAACCTAGTAGTTTAGAAACTACATTCAATTCGCTATAGATTCTATTCTTACATATTTTTGAAATAATAAAGGTAACTTATTCAAAATTTTATGTCAAGTTGCCTAAATTTTATTTTTCAAAATTTTATCGCCACTTAAGGGCCTATTTTTTCCATGATGACCCTGAACATACCCCTTACATGAAATCAAACAATATAACATCCTCCCCTTGTCCCATGCAAGTCACCCAATCAAAAATCAAATTCCCTAAACATGAATTACACTCACTTGATATTCAAAACAAGAATGATCCCTTGATGATAAAGGTGATCATTAATGAAACTTTAATTAGGCACACTATCATAGACAATGGATCTAAAACCAATATTTGTAACCTTGACCTCCTAAGCAAAATTGGCACGAAAAAAAAGCTCATTCAACTTAAAATGTTCATATTTGTGTCTTTGACAATGTTAATAGGAAACCACTAGGAATGATCACATTACCTATTAAGGTCAGACCTGTAGTGTTTCCTACCTCTATTTGTATCATGCAAGGATCCCTTCCATGCAATCTTATCCTAGTGAGACCATGGATTCATGCTATGAAAGGAATCTCATCTACCCTTTCACTCTACAATGAAATTTGAGTACAATAAAAAGATATACATAGTTGATGCTGATGAAGGAAGCTATGAATCAACTAATCACAACATTTCCACCTCCCCTAGTACTTTCATTCATAGATCAAAACTTGAACCTATACAAGTTGATGCTAATTGTTCACCGACCACAAAACTCTTTTGTGATAATTGGGGGTTGTTAGATAGATTTTCCAAAATCTCGCCCTCATGGTCAAAAGAGTCATATACAAAAAATTCATTTTCAGACACAAGCTATAGTAGCCATTATGGGTATGTGCAAGATCATCATGGAAAAAATAGGCCCTTAAGTGGTGAAAAATTCAACAAAATCAGAGTTAGGCAACTTAACGTAAAAATTTGAATAAGTTATCTATAATATTTCAAAAATATGTAATAATAGAATATGTAGAAAATTGAATGTAGTTTCTAAAATACTAGGTTTATTTAAAAAAAAAAGAAATTTATTTGGTGAAAATTTGAAATTTCAATGCAGTAGTACTTAAATTTCAGGGAAAAAATACGAAGTAGGTGTCTGTCTGACCACCCTAACCACAATAAAGTGATAATATTTTTTTATAAGATTTTAGATATAAGTAGACAACTCATGTCCTAATGTGATGCATATTATTTTATAATTTTTTCCAAGTAAATAATTAATTATAAATATTTTATTAAACAACTTTTAAAAAATATAAAAACTCGTATGTATGACCACCTTAACTTGGTCAAAACTTCATTAAATTATTATTTTTAATCCTATAGTATGCAAAGCATAGAATGTGATGCATGTCTCAGATTCAAAAATTGTGATACCATTTGAAAGCTATAGATTTTTTTCAACCAGCCTATCAATCAGGACTTTAGTCATAATTCAAATACAAAATGAATAATAATTATTTATTAAATTCAAAGTAAAGCATAATTTGCATTGGTGGAAAGCTGATAATCTCCTTTAAAAACCCTTTTCGTTTCATTAATTTTGGGTAAAAAAATTCATCAGCCACATACCCTACACATATCCATCATATCGCCATTTTTTGGCCCATCATGATCCTGCACATACCCTTATGGTTTCCCACCTTCCTTAAGGGGTGAGTGTGAAATATCACAACATAAACAACCTTGTGTTTTATATCCTCAACTTGGTTCAACATCAACAACATTGACCTATGATAGTGATGGGGGAAATATATCTCCTATCCCTCATGAAGGAATGACACATAACATTATAAAGGATTTGTGTTCTTGTAAAGAAACCAATCCTTCTCAGAAGCATAAAAGAAATTCATCTCACTTGGAATATTGTTATGGTATCGGTTACAATCTCCCTCCTACACATCAATGCACTAAACACATGATGCAAAATAACATATCATACTCTTCCAAGAAATACCTAGGGGTATCTCCCTTATCTTCATTTTCATCTAAGACTTTACATAACAAAATTAAACATCTCAAGGAATGTGGTGCTCTTCCTTGTGTTGGAGTACCTAATTCCTCCACTTGATATGTACTTTCATTCCATTTCAGGCTCACCTTTATCCTACACTAAATAGGGGAAAGGGGTTCATCAGCCTTGTCCTCATATGTCACTTATCATTGTCTCTTTTTACTAAGTCGTTAACCTTTCATGTTCACATATAAGAGAAAGCTTAGGACATGGATGACATGTCTTAAGTTGAATCGCATGTGACATACTTATTCATGATCATGTAGCTCAACTCAGAAACATATGACTTGGCATAGGGGCTTTCCAAGTTGGCTCTTATGTCTTTTCTTTTTGCATTTTTTTCCATTCGCTACTTTAAAGTAATTTCTCACATAACAGTGTGTAGAAATTCCTTTAAAGTGGGGGAATACATTGACATAATTCATTTTGAATTTTTATTTTTCTTGGTTCTTAGTGCAGGCTTGTTACTTTATACAATGTGTTTGTCACTTTTTGGATGACATTAGGTGTGATGTCCTTCATGAGCGTAATCTATCTTAGCATATTACATTCCTCTTAGTGTACTGATGTGACACACTACATCTCCTAAGTTGTGAATATTCTATTCTTTAATTGGTCCTCTCTTGGAGAAATTAGACACAATGTTCCCTAAGTTAAAGATCTTGCATGAACTAAGCAAGACTCCTTGAAAATTATTTGCATGTTACATTTTTCATTTATGTGGCCACCTTGCATAACACAAATTGCATTCCTATGGTTCCATTGTTCATTAGTTCTAAGAATACGAATATTTTCTTAACTCACGAAGCATGAAATAGAATTTTATTTTATGTCACCTTATTAAAGTTATCAAGAGGTATAAATTTGGTATGGTTGAGTGGGAAGACCATTCTGACGCATGACTTAAATTCCCCATAGCCACCATGTGGATTTCTCACCCCGTGGACAGCCAAAATTTCTATGGCCCCAGAGTGAGTATGTTGTGGATTTGTCACCCCATACAAAACCAAAAGTTTTGTGCCTAGAGTGACTATGCTTTGGCCTTCTCACCTGATGCACAACCAAGAGTTTTGTCACCTCAGAGTGAGTATACATTTCTTGTTCCAAACAAACAAGCCTAGATCTAATCCACAATGTGTTGTACAAATAGTTGAAGCTTGATCCACTGTTTTATTTTCTCTTCCTTCTAGTTCTTGCAAATGCATGATCATATATCTTGTCTTGCTACAAATCATTCACCTTGTGTGTGTCTTTTTGTGCTTATGTTGGTTTGACTTAGGATCTTGGATCTTGGGGGCTTGTGCAACCTCCTTTTATCTTTGTCATCCTTGGAAGTCCACATTTGGTATGATTGGAATCTTCTTGAATTTCTACTTTAGTGTGATTTTGAAGCAAGTTCATCCTCTCACTAAAGTGGGGGCTAACTATGGACATGAAAAAAATATTCATTTTTTCTTGCTTGATTTGGGATTAATTGACAACAAATTGTTCTTAATGAGGCCTTGATTTGGTCTAGTGTGGTGTTTTACACATCCACACTAGGTCTTGGACCTTGCAAACTGAATAAAATGCATTTAACGATGTCTTGTGAAGGTGTTGTAAAATTGTTGTAAGAGACTTTCACACCTATCTAGACTTAATGGACCTATTTTCCCCAATTCAACATTATAAAATGTGTTTAATTGTATTCTCACATCAATCTATAAGTCTTGTAAATTAAACTTAATGTTAATCTAGTGTTGTAATGTGCCCTACACAATCACATTGCATGTTGTGCCTTTCTAGGCTAAGTGGACCTCATTTTAATGATGTAAAGTGTATTTAATCACACTTTCACATTAAATTTTGTGTCCCAAACCCTAGTTGATGTTTACATCAACATTAATAGGATCCTATGACCCAATATTGTATATCCCAAGGCATAATTTGATCAAATACCCAATGAAATCAACATAAAAATTGAAAATCCTCATTCTTGAGCATTCTAGCTATCAAAAGGGCCCCTTTGAGACTAAGTCACCCAACATGGTGACTTATTCCAATTTAGCCTATTTTCAAGGTTTAAGCAAGAAATTTTGAAGTTTAAGTTTATTTTTCTTTCATGTTGGCCTTAGGGATTCAATTAACGGGAAAATAAGGTAGATTTCCTATAAATAAAAGTCCCTAAACCCTAATACATGATCTCTGAACTCATCTTCATTCATCCATCATTCATCATGTTCTCACATCAATCAAGTTAGGGTTTTGGCATTCTAAGACATCAAGATAGCTTCCAAGGACTTTCAAGGGTAGATTCTTCAACTATTGTTGCAAAAAATCAAGATCAATCATCATGGCAAGGTATTAACTCCATTTTTTCATGCTTCATTACACCATTTCTCCATTTTGGTTTAATTACCTAAAAATGGATTTGACCAAGGCAAACCCCCATGCCCTAAAATTAACCATTTCTTTCTCTTTCATTGTGTGTTTACAAATTTAGGCACTTTGAGGGATTGAAGATCATTGAAGATTAGGTTGAGGACTTATTAGATTCATCTTCTTCCTTGCAAGGTCAAAATATCAACAAAAAGTCACTTTCAGGCCCAAAAATTAGAGTTTCAAAAGTGGACACCTATAGAGAATCAAAGTGCAGACCGAGGGCTTCCGTTTCCACTTTCAAATTTTCTAAAATTTAGAAGTTATTTAAGTCACCAACAATGGTGACCTGGTTCCACTAAACCTATTTTTTAGAGGTTTCTGTAGATTTGGATACCCATTTGGCAAAAATAGGTTTTTGGATAGTTTTTCCATATTTGTGACTAAGTCAACCAGATTGGCACAAGTGTCCCAGTTGAATTTTGCATCAATTTTATCAGGATTCCATACCTTCATTCCATCCCTTTTCAGCCTCCAAGTGTACACATTCTGTTTCATAACCTTCTGTTCAATTTTATTTGCATTTCTAGGTCATTTATCACATGTTTACATATCACAATGTGTTTTCAAACAAGTTGCATTTCTTAGGTTTTACATTAATAAGTCATTCATTTTATCAGTTTACTACATTAGGGTGTTACATTTAGGTAGATTTCATCCCTCCTTACATTAATCTTGAGTGTAGACATTAGCATTTTGGCCCCATTTTCTCACCTAGGTGAAAAACATAGAAGAGTTAGAGAAAACCCTTGGGTAACCAAAATAATTGTCCACATATACTATAATGGGTTATAATATATTTTGAGCTAATCCTCACCATGGTTTTTCCCATTTTAGGTTTTCCATGTAAAAATCCTAGTGTTCAAGTGTTATGTGATGTTGTTGGATGTTTTAATTCTTTTTTTCATTGCTACAAATTAAATATGCTATGAGTATTGGATGTTTAAATGATTAAGTTGTTTAAAATAATACTAATTCACCCCCATCTCTATATTATTGGTGTTCAACAATATTTTTTACCATTTCATTATTGTAGTGAACAATTTCTTACAAACACTTGATTGTTTTTTCCTAATTGATATGCGTAGTAGCCACCTCTTCCTATAGCTTCTCCCTCTCCTCCATAGATCCAACCACAACCATGAACTCATAAAATTCATTTTCCCAATTTGACCACTTTTCAAAATACTTGGCAAGGAAATATAGAAGGTCCCAATGACCCTCGTCATCAACTTCACCCAACCAAGTATCCTTATGGTTAAGAACCTTCTCTTCTAGATGCTAAATGTTTATATTAACTATGATTAATTGAGTGAGAAACCATTTTAAAATTATGTAATTTTAAACATTCACAACACCACTCAAATAATTAATTTTGATTTTTAGGGGGGTGTAACTTACACAAACAACAACATCCAACTGGGGTTCTTCCAGGGCATTGTCCATATTAACACAAAGGGTAGGGAAATATTGAGGTATAGAATGGTTGGTGGATAGGGGAGACTTGGAGGCTTCAAAAATGTCTTCATGAACATGGTATCTAGTAGGGAAACCTTTAGAGGAGGGGTACTACGAATCATCTAAAATGGATAATTGTGTGGGGTTGAAGAATGAAACATTTTTTTAACCTAAGGTGGGGACCTCAAAAGTAGGAAATTTACCTTTTTCTCTAGTAATCCTTTGGGAATTAGAGGATGGCACCGACTCAAGGCCCAAGGTAGAGGGGAGGCCCTCCAAAGGTTTAATAGAATCCCTAACAATGTTTTTTTCTTAGCAGAGGTAAAAGAGAGGGAAAGGGTGTGTTAGGGTTAGAGATGGCAGATCTAACAATTAAATACAGATTTTTAATCAACAAAAA